>LOEQ01007737.1:48069-67713 GCA_001685075.1 Bramus lutescens | reverse complement strand
GCTGCCCTATCAAAGTCCAAGGCAGTTTTCTTTATTCAACCAATGAAAGCAACACATAGAAAGAAGACTCTGCTACAACAGGTTCCCACTTTCTCTTCATATTTATTTCAAAATTTCTCAATTGACCTTCCATTTCCTATGCATTATCCTCTGAGTCCTGTTTCCCCATGGTCCATTCCATTGGTGAGGCTTTCCACTGAGATTTATACTTGGCTTATTGAGTTTCGCATTTCCAACATCACTTCAATTTGACTTTTCTTCAGCAATTCTGTTTCTGTTGAATTCTGTTTTCACATCCTGGATTGACTTTCTTATTTCTTTCAGCTCATTGTTTTAGTTCTCAGAGTATGTTTATGTCTTCTATGAGTTATTTGAACAAGATTATTATAATTCTGAAGTCTTCAGAAGTGCTTCCATGCACTTTCATTAGATTCTATTATTATGGGATTTAGTTGTGGGGAAGTGATGTCGTTTTTGTTTTTGTTTCTACCCTGGGGCTTGTACATCTGGAGTAGTTAGTTGGTTGAATTCCTTCCTTCCTTCCCTCCTTCCTTCCCTCCTTCTTTCCATGTCTTCCTCCAGTGGAGGTATTTACAGTGTTCAGGAAGTACTTAGTAGTAGGTCTGAGAGGTCTACCGTCTTCTGTAGGACTGGTGGAGGAAGAATCTGAGCAGCATAGGTTGGCTTAAGCAGGGGAAGCTGGGTTTCTTACATGTTACAGGAGGCTGTGCAGGAAAAATTCCTAGGCACTGTAGGTGGACCTATGGCAGAAGGCAATGGCCAGCATGTGGTTTCAGGATGGTATGGATGGGCCTAAGCATGGGAAGTGAATGCAGGGGCACTATCCCTAGTACTATCCCTAGTTGTCCTGGGGTGTATAAAAAAATAGACTGAGCAAGCCATAAAGAGTAAGCCAGTAAGCAGAATTCCTGCATGGCCTCTGCATCAGTTTCTTCTTCCAGGTCCCTGCTTGAATTCCTGCTCTGACTCTACAGCTTCCCTTAGTGATGGATTGCTACCTGGAAGTATAAGCTGAAATGAACCCTTTCCTCAGCAAGTTGCTTTGCTCATGGTGTTTCTTCACAGCAATAGTAACCTAACTAGGATATGTGTGTGTGTGTGTGTGTGTGTGTGTGTGTGTGTGTGTATAAAATATATAATATATATATTTAAAGCTTATGATCCATTTTTGCTTTAGTTCTTCAAATGATCTCATCTGTTGAAGCTGGAGTGTTTCTTCACAGGAAGTGAATACACAGATTGCAGATCCTTCATATACAGCACAACTTTTGAGGATATTTCTAGTATTCTTGAGTTTCTCTGCTGTTTCATTATCATCAAATGTCTTACTTTTTTTAATTAAAAAATAGAAAAGCAAATCATTGAGATGCACTGGTAGGACTTGTCAGAGAACTCTAATTCTACAGAGTTCTTCAATATGAGCAACTGTCATAGGTTTAAATTTTTTTCACCACCAGCTTGGCATTGTGCTGTGCCTCTAGTCTCAGTTACTCAGAAGGTCAATTGGTAAAGCCCAGAGTTTGAGACCCGCATCTCAGAAAAGAAAAAGAAAAAGAAAAGCAAGTGTGGGCTAAGGACACCTACAGAGGGTGCAGCAGCATATTATGGCAGCATGCTAGCCAAGTTTTCTCTTTGGGTTAAAGTGGTCTTGTTTTGCCTTTCTATACAAGTTAAAAGCATGTTTTATATTTTGCTGGTCAGTGATCTACAAACCGTCAGTGTTACTGGGTATGAGCCCTGGCTGTGAAGCATTACTAGAGTGGAAATTTCAGCCTGCCTCAGCCTCTATTTGATTTAAGCAATAGCAGACTGTAACATAACATTATTATAGAGTAGCTATCACAAAGTGTTCTGTGCACTGCAGAACCTTGGGTGAGACTCTGAAGATGCTTTCATACATCATAAAAGGTATTGTCTTCTACGTATAATAATAAAATATTATTTACCTTTTACTCTCTATTAGCATTTGTACTGGTGTGATAAAAACAATGGGTGGAGGATAAACTGTTGGTCTTGAACCGTGTTACTAGCATCAAGAAGCATGATTAGCCTTTTTTTCCTCATTGCCATTCCTCTGAAGTGAGAGTTTCTGAATGGACTAGTAAGAACTGCGGTACAGCATGGCCTGAGGTCCTCTGTCATTAGGTGGGATGTGCTTTGAGGAAAGGTGCTGTGCTCCACTTTAGCCTTGCCCACTGAGCCAGTGCCTTCCTAGAAGTACTTCATGGTGTTGCATGAAGTTAAAGGTCCATTCAAAGACTACATACAGATCAATGGATATTAATGTCATTGGTTCAGTGTCAGAAACAACCAACCACTTGTGAGTTTCAGAGTTGTGACAAAGAAGAAATTCTTTCTTGCCTGTGAAAAGCTATAGTAATCCTCCTGCCCTTTAAAATCCACTGTGTGAGGTCCAGATTTTCTTCACATATCACCTAATGCAACACATTGCAGATTCATTGTGTAAGTATAATTAGAGTCTAGATCTGGGACTGAAGAGATGGCTCAGCCATTAAAGGCTAGGCTCACAAACCAAAAATAAGAGTCTAGATCTGTTTGATTGAAACAAGTCATTAAAGCCAGGTGTGGTGGAGCATGCTTATAATCTCAGCGCTTGGGAGGCAGAAATGGGGTAGGGCATCATGAATTTGAGGCCATTCTTGAATGAATATATATAGTATATATAATTCCAGACTAACCTGTGCTACATATCAAGAACCTGTCTCAAAGAAACAAAGTCCAAAGTTGATGATATGGCTCATCAGGTTAAAGTACATGTTGCTGCATGGCACCTGACGGCCTCGTTCAATTCCTAGGATCCACATGGTAGAAGGAAAGACTCTATATTATATTTATGCAAAATAATTATAATAATAAGAAAACCAAAACCAAACAACAACAAAAACCTTAATCATTAAAAAGAAGCTGTTAGTCTGCCATGGTGGTGCATGTCTGTAATCTCAGCAGAAGCAGCTGGATCTCTGTTAGTTTGAGGCTAGCTTGTTCTTTGTAGTAAGTTCCAGGCCAGCCAGGAATACATTATGAAGCTTTGTCTCAAAAACAACATCAAACCCCAGCCAACTGAAAACACATGTATACAAACAAAATCCTCAAAGTAAAAATACTATCACTATTTTTAGGAAATAGTTTTGTTTTGAAAGAAATGTAACTTTTTCATAAAATGATAGCATGCAGTTTTACTATTGCTGAGCTATTGGTTGATAATTTTTCCCTTTTACTTTCTAGTGTGATACAGATCAGTAGATAAAACCCTCTGGAGCTGTGTTGTATGGGCTTCCAAGAGCCAGATATGTACACCTTTTTTCAACTTTGTGTGTATGGTTTCCAGTTGCAGCCTGAAACAAGTCATGATGCATAATATATAAAACTCTAAGTCAGGATTCCCATTTCCTAGGACCTAGTTATTAAATATTTACTAGCACTCTACTAGGTTAAAATCCAGTAGATTTAGATAATGTAAATACTGTAGGGTTGATGAGATGGCTCAGATGCTGAAAGCCAACTGCCAATTTAATGGCCTGAGTCTGACCCCAGGGAACTACACAGTAAGGGAGAAAACCATCTCCTGTAAGCTGTCCTTTCACCTTCACATGCACACTGGAATACACAAAGTGGTACACACAGTGCATATACACATACCATGGCATGCACATATACTCAAAATCACTCTAAATGTAATAAAATACTTAAAAAACAACAAGAAACTGAGGTCGTTAGCAAGTTTTAAGTATAAAGATGTCCCAAGGCAAAATAGTTTGAGATTTAGCTGTGAGGAGAAGGGAGCCTTTTGGAAGTTAACACAGAGATAAATGGCTTTTTATAGTTTTACAGTGTTGCCTTTTGTGCTGAGATTTGTAGAATAAATACTTTTTACCTTGAACTGTTCGACCTATGGTTACATAGAAGATGTTCTTTCTTCCAAAACCCAAGGCAGGTGATATTGGGATAGGCAGGCTGAAATTGCCTGGTAGGTTGTATCAGTTGCCTCTGTTCTCATTTGTCACTTTGTGATCGAGGCTTAGATCAAGGCCTGACTTCAGCTCTGACTCCACAGAAAACCTTCACTTGTTGTTCAGGGCTGCACTGATCTTTCTTCTGTACTGTGACATTCGTGGCTGATGAGTGGAGTTAACTCTACCTATTTGATCTGTTGTTTCTTAGGCATCACTTTTAACAATTCTGCTTTATCATCAGTCCACATAGTTCAGTGCTTGGCATATGGTTTCTCTTTTATGATTAAATTGTAACCTTTATATTACTAGAGAACCGATTTGCTTTCTTAGAAAATGATGATGTAAGTAAATCATAATTAGTTGTTATAAATCTAGGGTTTTTTTTTTCCAAAGAGAGGTCTTTCTGTGTTCCCCAACCTGGCCACAAAATCATGACCCCCCTGCTTCAGCATCCTGAGTGCTACCATTGCCACCTTGCAAACACAGCTTAAAATAGTTTTTAAAGTCACATACACTAGTAAAGTAGCTTGGGACTCATTGGTGTTTCTTAAAAATTGAGATCTCACATAGAGGCTTCCATGAAAAATAACACCTTGAGGTTCTTCTATTACTCAAGATTCTCCCACAGTGTATTTCATTTTCAAGATCTTTGAGTGGTGTGAATAAGCCATAATGTGTAGTGAACCTAAGTAAAATGGAGTAAAGTTTCTAAAATTATTGTGGCAGGTTGAAATGGCAGGTTGATCACTAGGGATCTTAGTAGATTTCAAGTCCAGTTCAAAGCAAGTTTGTTACGAGTGCTCAATAGGTGGGAGACACCTAAATTAACTGTTCTCTCAGTTCAAAACCGATGGATGGATGGCTCTTGTTCTCTTTTGACCCATGTTGGGAAGAGGGTAAGTGTTAGGAGGCTACACCCAACTCTGTGACAGGAGACGTTTCTGGAGCAAAGATACTAAAGGCTTGAAAGGTCCTGTAATTTCTTTGCTCTCTGGTGTACTCTACTCTGTGTGTGTGTGTGTGTGTGTGTGTGTATTTGTGTGGTTATAGACTGTATAACTGTATAACAATGTGGTACATTGTTGCTTTTACAGTACTAATATTGAGACAGAATATCAGCTTGCATCTAAAATAGTGAAAAAATTACCATATACAAAACATTTCATTTATACAAAAGTAATTCACATTTAAATTTCCTCCAGTTTCTCTTAAGAAGTTAAAAGAAGAAGAGTTTGTATTTTGGCCTGAAGAGGGCATCCCAGTTAGTAGCATGAGTTGCATCGAGGTAGTTTAACTGCTTTAGAACTTTGTGCTCGGAACATTCTTAGCTGCCAAAGCATGGGCACCAAAAGTGAGGCGCATGGGTTCTTTAGTATCTGTCACATCAGAGAATGACAGTTCCAGGACGGTGACTACCTCCTAATGGTAAGTACCCCACGTGTTTGTCATTTCTAAGATTGAAGTAGGCTGGTTGTGATAGCAAGTGGTATTCTTGAAAATAAAAAGAAGCCAGGCAAGTCCAGCTTTAATCCTCAATGATGGTCATTTTTTCAGGTTTCTGTAGCTGGATCAGGTACTGGAAGAGGTTCCCCAGCTGTGACTCTAGTACAGTTACCTTCAGGCCAAACTGTGCAGGTCCAGGGAGTAATTCAGACACCACATCCATCGGTTATTCAGTCACCACCAGTACAAACTCTGCAGGTTAGCTTCCTTCCTTGGCAACCTGTCTTTGACTTTCTGGAGCTTTAAAATTTCTTTTTTTATTTAATTCATTTATCATCATTTTTCTTTATTTTATTCTTTTGGAGATAAGGTCCCACATTGTAACTAAGGCTAGCTTTGAACTCTTCTCCTCCTCCTCAGCCTTTCAAATCATGGGACTACAGGCAAGTGCCACCACACTTGTCTCTTTTGTGTGACTTTACATTCAAGACATCTTCTTGGATACCTGGAAGATTTTCTTTTTATGTGTGGTACATTGTTGCTCTTAATTTACATGATGAATAATTGCTAGTTAAGCAGTTTTATCTTTTAACTTCTTGTTTCCAGACTTATATTTATTTAGCAAAGCTCTCTAGTGGTATTTCAAGGGTTCTTGGAAGACATTGTACTAAACATAGTACTATGAAAACTATAGTTCTGGCTGGCTTCGCACTCAATGTGTAAGCCAGCAGACCTCCTGCCTCAGCCTCCTGAGTGCATCATTGCACTTGGCCCAGAAACTTATTTTACATTTAGTGAATGCAACCCTTAGAAGTCAGGATATTACTGTTTATTTATGTTGGTGCTGGGACTTAAACTCCAGATCTTCATTCCTGCTATGCTCATGCTCTAGCGTCTATTGTACCCAGTCTCAAAGTAGGGCTCCTCATCACTTGGGCATTTTATTTCCATGTTGTGGGATTGCGATCAGATACATATTGTACTATTTATTATTACCAGAATGATCACAGGTCCTAAATTATTGAAAGTAGTTTTTGTCTATTATAGATGTATGCACTTTATAGCGTGCTTATCTACTGAACTGATTTCTGTTTCTTTCTTAGGTCACGTTGTTATTATTCCTTAAGTGTAGAAGTTATTTGACCCTAACTGGTGACAGACAAGCCTCAAGTCTGAGGAAAACAGACATGCATATATACTTAATCTTGCCTTTGCCTGCATGCCCGAGTGTAGTTTATCACAGAATACCGTGATGACCACAGTACAATGATACGATAAATACGCATACTTCCTAAGCTTGCTGTCTTTTCAGAATAGCCTGTCTGTTCTTTGTTCTCAGGGTGTAAAATAATTCCTATCATTTTAATTTTGTGACCTTTGATTCCAAGAATTTGTAATTTCTGATCCAAATTATAAAGTAAGAACATTTTCCCTTGTTACTCCTTACATTATGGCTTTTATTGGAAGTACAAGTTTTACCTGGCTGGTATTGGAAGGCAGCATTGCCTTATATTCTGATACTTCATTATTGCTATTGTTTTTAGTGAATGAAATCACTTGTCTTTGTAGAGATAAATACTCGTAGATCTTACCTTTGAATTTATGTGTTTTAAGTGACAATCATTCTGCCGGAACTTTAATTTTTTTAATGTTTTTATTATTGTATGTTAGTTACATGAATAGTGGTTTCATTCATTATGATATTTCATAATGTATTTTGTTCGTATTCATGTCAACTTTTCTATTTCTTTCTCTTTTTTTCCTGTGTTTTTGAGACACGGTTTCTCTGTGTAGCCCTGTCTATCCTAGAACTTGGTCTGTGGATCAGGCTGACCTCAAACTCACAGACATCTACCTGCCTCTGCCTCCCGAATGTTGAGATTAAAGACGTGTGCCACCAGTCATCTAATCTTTTCTAAACTGGATAAAATAGTGGCCACTACTGCACATGAGAGAAGTGCAGTAGTTTCGGACAGCTATGTGAAATGTATCTCCAGTGTAAGATACATGATACATCACCATATAGGGCAACATTTTTCCTCAATAAGTTATGTTCTTTGTGTGTGTGTTTTTGTGTATTGTATCCATGACCAGAAGTGTCTTATTTGTGGATATATATATATGTAAGTGTATACACAATACACACCTGTATATATGCATTGAAGACCATATATTCCTTCTATTAAAATCAGAAATGAATTTTTAATATGTTTTTACTTGGCAAGCAATTTTTATCAATTTTCTCTAAACAACTAGATGGCTAGTTAAAATATATATTACTTTGTCATTTTTTTCATACTTAAAATACTTTAAATCTACTAATTCTACACAAACTTGGAATTTTCAAGAGAAAAATATACTGATACTCTTCTTCCTCCTTGGCACTTTTTCTAGAGAAGATTTTTGAAGCTCAAACTGGCTTCAAACTCATTGTCTCTAAGGATGACCTTGAATTTCATATGTTCCTGTTTCTACCTTCAAATACTAAGTTTATGGTCATACACCACCACACCAGGTTTTTATGTGGTATTGGGGTTCAAAAACATGGCTTCATGTGTAATGGAAGCATTCTACACTGAGCCACATTACCCCCAGACCCACACTGTTCTTAACTATTCACCATGTTGTAGAGCAGGAAATACATGGTCTTGCTTTTGTTCTTGATATTTTTAGTTTTTCTGCACATCACATTCTCATGTAATCGTAATACGAAGTTTCATAAACTCATCTCTCCTAAACCGTACACTTAAGAGACTAAAATAAATTGACAGAAGACATGTTTAGAGATTCATTAGTTTTCTCATTTTCTTTGTTATATCATTGTATTGTTGCCTAGCTTAAAATTGAAAGCATGCTGAAAACTCTGATGCTTTTATTTTTATCTGTCTCTCTGTCTGTCTCCCTATCTATCTGTCTCGCACCCAGCCATCAGCTTATGTTTTATGTGAGTGTGTCTTTGGGTGCATTCCATAGTGTCTCCTTGGAGGCCAGAGGACAACCAGTGGACATTTGTTCTCCCAGTTCCTTGGGGCTGAACTCAGGTTGTCAGGCTTAGAAGCAAGTGCTTTTATTCACTGAGCCCATCTTACTGGCCTTTTAAATAGAAGTTTATTTTGACTTCAGAATCTTTAAACTCTAACATAATCTTGATAATATAAATCCTTCTCTTCATAAACCCAGTTTACTGACTTCTTTACTACATAAGTATTCATTCTTCTTTGGGCCTACCTAATCACTGACTTTTATACTCAGCTTACACCAGTGGTAATGTGAAGCAAACACTAAATTGGGTAGTTTTTCCACCTCTGTTATGGTATCACTCAGTGTTATCTGAGTTTCGGGTCTGAAGTGTTTGGTGTTTTCCCTTTCCTGTGAACCCTCACTTGGTATCCCAGATACTCTTTCCATTGAATTTAAGTAGTATTTACAATCTGTACCATTCTTTCCTTTCCTTTTCACACAAGCACTAAGCTGAATTCTACCAGCAGACTCTTAATCACCATTTTTTGAATGAGGATGAAGATCATGTATTTTATGATGGGTTTCAGAAAATCTTGTATTATAGGTAGCAGCAATTGCAGAGACAGATGATTCTGCAGAATCAGAAGTAATCGATTCTCATAAACGTAGAGAAATTCTTTCACGAAGACCCTCATATAGGTGAGTTAACTAACTTTCCTCCTGCAATATTTTTATCCCAATAGGTACAATAATTATAGAGCAAAACAACTATTATTTATAGCTTTCCTGTTTCCTGTTTCTTTTTATATCCTAATTGCTTATATTGTTAAATTATATTTTAGAAAAATACTGAATGAACTTTCTTCTGATGTGCCTGGTATTCCCAAGATTGAAGAAGAAAAATCAGAGGAAGAAGGAACACCTAACATTGCTACCATGGCAGTACCAACTAGCATATATCAGACTAGCATGGGGCAATACAGTATGTATGCTATGATTCCGTAGACACAGTGCTAGCTTTAAGTCTTCTCTAGTCACAGTGAAGCAGCGTGGGCTTGGGCATCTGAATGCTTTATTATCAGCTGTACACTGTTAACAACTGTGTGCCATAGAATAAAGAGTACATGTGAAAGGGAAAGCAGTAAGATATTTGTACTGGCAGCTGAAAAGTAAAAGTCTTCGTTGCTGGATATGAAAGATAAATGATTAAAAGTTAAAAGGGTGGTTTTCTGTTTACATGTTTATATTCATCTCAAGTAAAAGTTTTAAAGTTCCTGTTTTTGTTGTCTTCATGTTATAAATGTCTGTATTTCATTGTTGCTGGCTTTTCTTGCCAATAGCTTATTGCAATTTATTGGAAAGAGGTAAATATGTTTTCTAAATTGTGTTTCAAATGTAATTTTGTTTTCATTACTCTGTTAATTTGTGCTGTAGTTTTTCTAAAAGTACAAAAAAGATTTTCAAACTGTAGCAGTTGGATAGATCATTTTATTTGGACTTTACTTACTGGAAGCTCTAATAAACAGATATATTGCCATTTAGTCTTGTGCATTTTAATGGATTATTACTTCTGTGCTTTTTGTTCTAACTAAAGCACTAATTATTTTCCCATTTTCCCGAGTCAAAGGACATTTGATAAACAAAAATAATGAACTGTGGGACCTAGAAATCAAAGTAAAGGAAAAGAAAGGAAGGCAGGGAGCTGCTGCTTGGGTACTCAGGGATATGTGATGTTAAATACTGCGTCAAAATGCAAGACTTTACGTTTTCAGTTTTTCCTTTTAAAGAGTACTAATACCTCCCAAACCTTCAAGGCTTGGCTATTAAAACATGTATCTTCTTTTGTGTATGGAAAGCTTTTACGAAACTGTTAGGGTTTGTTGTTGTTTGTTTCTTAGAATTTCTCCTGTGTTGATAGTTGTTTGCTATATTAAATTAAATCCCTTTGGTAGTTTTTGATAGATTCCATCATGACACCTGTCCAAGATGGGTGTAATTTATCCACACCCTGTAACGGGATGCTAAATGCACATGTTCAAAATGATTGTTAAGACAATTCCTATGACCTTTTGTTTCCATCTTTGTTTCTTTGGTCCACTGGGTCGGTGTAGTGAATGTTTCAGGACTGAAAACCAGAGCTTGTCAGCTTTTGTGTATCTGTAGTGCAATTCCAGATTCCAGGAGGACAGAGCTCCTCAGCCCTTGGTCCCTGGACAGGCTGAACAGGCCTGGGAGACTAGAACCTCCTGACTGAGTCCCAGCCTTGAGCAACTTTGCCCATTTACCCAGTGGGCTGTTCACATTATTGTTTTCTGTTTGCGCTATGACAGGGAAAGGTTGGTAATCACTGCTGAAAGAATGTTAAGACTTCTTAAAGTTTTAGGGATGAGCTAAGAGGCTGTAATCTTGGAATTTCTCTGGCAAAGCCTGATACTACATAGGACTTATCATGACTGCAGTGATCTAGCTACAGGGAGTAGGGAAGTTGATGCTGTGGGTTACTTACCTTAGATTATCACTACAAAATGTGACATAGTGAAATGAAAACTAAAATAATGTTGAAGCTCGAGAGAATGTACTGAAGGATGCTGTCGTCTGCATTAGTTCACTCAGTGATCAGGTCAAGAGGCACCTCAGATTTTAGTCTTTGAGGTGGGAATAAGTTCAATGGTCAAACCATGGGGCTTGTGTGAAGACAAAAGAAAAGAATAGGTCAAACTGGGGAGAAAAAGATGAGCAAACATTGGGATGAGACAAAGAAGTGTAGATTAGCTGAGAGAGTCTCCATGCTCTTTAAACCCTCCGAAATTTCAAGGAGCTTCTGAGCCATGACTCCTGTGCTCCTGGCACCAGCTTCCACACTGGGCATATAAGCTCACTGTTTGTAAGATGCAGGGCTGGGGGATGAATCAGGAGGTCCAAGTAAAATTAGATAGCTACTTGGTTTGTTCAGACAAGTTCAGCGTTTGTTTGTCCCACAAGAATAATTTCTATACGTCTATTAGAAAATATTTATATTATACCTTTATATACATATAAAATCCATTGTAATTAATCATATTTCTTAGTAAGTAAAACTGTGTGTGTTTTGATGTTTTTATGTTATATATAAATATTTAAGAATATAAATAGTTGTTAGCATTCTTTGGCTTTTGGAATAATTTGACTAGAATTTCTGAATATTTTTCTATGCATTGTTTTGAGTCACTCTCATAATCTTAATTGTGATATGAGTACTGAAATTTAGGAAATAAAAATATATTTACTTAATTTCTTCCATGTATAAATAGTTACATTAAAATTATTCTGTATATATATATATATGTGTGTACACATGTGTATGCAGGTACACTTGCTTACATATGCAAGTATAAAAACTAGAGGCTGACATGGGATGTCTTTTTGTACACCTTCTTCACCTTGTGTATTGATTCAAGGTCTCATCTGGGGCTCACAATTTTGTCAAAACTTTCTGGCCAGTGAGCCCCTGGAACTCACTCATCTCACTGACTGTTGAGGTGACAGATGCACAGCACCGTGCCCAGCTTTCCCACGAGTGCTGGGAACTTGCCTCTGTCTGCACAGCAAGTGCTTTTCCCACTGAGCCAACTCCCTAGCCCCAAACCATATTTTTAATAGTTGAAAGATGTTTGTTAGAAATTGATCTTATTGTTTTAGTTTCTTTTCCTATTCTTGTTTTTCTCGTAGTCCTAGGGATCCCTCTCGGACCTTGTACATGTTAGACAAGTCCTCTATCACTGAGCTGCATTCTTAGCTTCTGTTTACTGTTTATCCCCAAAATAATTATTTTCACTAGGAACAGGAAAAGAGGCAGACTTTAGAAATAGAACTTAAAAATTTTAAACTTTAAACAGGGAAAGATTTATTGTTTCAGCACCAACTAAATAGCTACACCTGCACAGACTCTGCCAGGAATACAGATCCTTGCAGTAGGTTTATTGTCTAATGGAGGAAGCGGGGGGAATGGTGTATGTGAGGCCTGGGCTCTACTCTCCAGCCCAATGGTCAATTGGTTTGGAAAAGCATTTCTACCTCAGGGGAAAATCCTGAGATAAGGTGGCATTTGAGAAAGTATTAGCAAAAAAAGTTACTTGCTGCATAAAATATTTAAAATATACAGTGAATTCATAAAAACAAAAGTGAAAAGAAAATTAAATGTCTTAAATTTAATTGGAATTTAAAAAATATATATTTTATATGTATATGGGTGGTTTTGCATGAATGTATGTGTGTTCACCATGTGTATTCCTGGTGCCTGAGAAGGCCAGAAGAGAGCATCAGATCCTCTGGGACTGGAGTTTGAGACAGTTATGAGTTGCCATGTGGATGCTAAGAGTCAAACCTGGGTCTTCTGTAAGAGGACACAAGTGCTCTTAATGGCTGAGCCATCTCTCCAGCCCCGACTGATTGAATGTTTTTAATGCATTTTCTTCTCTGAGGAAAAATTAAATCCATTCTCTGGTACACTCAACCTCTTCCTTTTCCAGTAAAAGGCTGTCACTAAGACTTCACACTATTCTTTCTAGATGTTCCATTTTTTTCTCTTCTACTATATTTTACTAAGAACCTTATTGGAATGAGTCTCTATGACTCATCTTTTCTGGATATGCAAGGTCAAACCAAAATCCACCTAAAAAACAAGTATGTATATTTTGGACTGCCTAAAGAACCCAGAATTAAAATGCTTATTAGTTTATATTAATTATATTTAATAATGAGTAATTATATATAATAATGAGTTTTATTATGACATTTTTACACATGTACATATATATCATAAGAATTTGGAATCTTAGGATGCTCATATGAATTAACCCTTTTCTTATAAAGGCAAACACACTCTAAAGAAACTCTACTTGTATATTCTTAGCTGTGACATTGCTTACATCCTCCCAAGTTACTTTTGAAATGATTTATATAGTTAATGTCATGTATGTATGTGTTTTTGACCTTTGTGTTGCTCTTCTCATGGTAACTGATTTGTATTTTCTTGTTACCCTGGCTTTTAAGACACACAATTTATTGTCTCTCCTTATTTCCTCTCCTGCCCCCATACCCAGTTCCAGCACTGAGCATCAAACCAAGGCCTTGTGCTTCATGCATTCTTCTCTGCCACTGGCCCACTCCTGCTATCCATGCCGGATGTGGGGCACACCTTTAATCCCAGCACTCGAAGGCAGAAATAGGTGGATCTCTGTGAGTTTGAGACCAGCCTGGTCTACATAGTGAGTTACAGGATGGCTAGGGCTCTGTAGTGAGACCCTGTCTCAAAAAGCCATTTTTTTCTTTCTCTTTCTTTTTTCTTTTTCTTTTCCTCTTCCCCTTTTCCTCCCTCCCTCCCTTCCTTCCTCCCTCCCTCCCTCCCTCCCTCCATCCATCCATCCATCCATCCATTTTGGTAGTGGAGCTATTTTGGTAGTGGAGCTAGGCATGGAGGCACAGCATAAGCATGCCTCGAATCCCAGCACTTAAGAGGCAGAGATGTTTGCGGATCTCTGAGTTTGAGGCCAGCCTGACCTATGTAGTTTCAGGACAGTCAGGGCTACACAGAAAAATCCTTTATCAAAGAAAACAAAAGCAAAAACCCAAACAAAACAGAGAAAAAAGTAATCTTGTGAGATTTCAGTTTTGATTCTTCCAATTGCAGTTTGAAGTTAGAGTAGTTTTGAATTACATCTACTTAAATATTTACATGCTTATGCATTTGAATTACTTCTATGCACAAGTTTAGAATAAAAATATACATGAATCAAGTGAAGAGAGCTCAGATTTTATTTTAAGTTGAGTGAATTCTGATGATTTTCTCAGAAACTTTTCCAATTGTTTACATTTTTCCCTTTTGAGACAGAGTCTCACTCACTATGTAGCTCTAGTTGGAACTCAGTATGTAAAGCAGGCTGGCCTAAAAGAGGTCTGCCTTATTTTCTGCTTCCCAAGTGCACTACCATGCTTGGCCAGGTTTCCACTCTTTAAATTCATCTTTTCTGTCTTTATCAATTATATAGGACTTAAAATTTGCTTTTTGGGCTTTGGGACATATAACTCCATTGGTAGAGTGCTTGCCAATTGTGCATGAAGCTTTGGTTATATCTCCAGTGTGGCCTGAAACTACAAGTAGCTGTATATTCCACTGATCTGAGCACTTGGGAAGAGGAGGCAGGAGGCTCAGAAATCCAACAGCTGCTTATTAAGTTCAAGGCAAGGCTGAGACGTGAGACCTTCTTCATCTCATAAATAATGTTATTCCTCCTTTAATAATAATAATCACTGTCATAGAAAGTTAAGTAATGCTAATAAGTAATGGAAGTAACAGATTTCTGTCATAGTTTTGTGTCCCAGAAATGTTTGGGGTTTATTTATTTGGACAAGCAGATAAATTTTATCATCCTACTGGTATTGCCCATGGTGTGTGGTGTATTGTGGGAAACCAGACTGGGTATAATATGCACTTAAAACTAAATCTCTGACTACATGAGAATGCATATTAAAGATATTTGTATAACCATCTAAAATTAACTTGTAGATACATACTTAAATAAATAAGTTGTATTTCATCTAGACAAACAGGCTTCATTTTGTTCTGGTGATACAAGTCTTCAGCAAAAGCTGGCCTCAAACTCTGGATTCTTCTGCCTCATCCTCTGGAGTGCAGACAGCATAGGCAGGGTAATCCAAACTGTTTTTAAATTAAGGTCATTGTGTTCAACATTCAGCCAGTAGATACTGGATGGCCTTGTGTTATGGGTTATAAAAAGTTTAGCAAAAAAAATGTTTGTTGGTAGCAGTTAAAACAGTAGTAGCTTATCCTGTTCCTTTACTATGTGAACTGAGAGCATAGTATCAAGTTGAGTCAGCTAAAAATGAAAATGTATAGTTTAGATGATTATATCAATTTTAATTAAATTTAACAAAACTTTAAAATGTTATCCTATATAATTTTATTAATGATATAAGAAAATAAGTATGGTCTAAATTTAAAAGACACTTTTTCATTTGCTTAAATCTCAGTCCACATTCATGAACCAGTATGGACTATGCTTTATTTTAACAGATATGTATATGTAAGATAAAGAAGCCTTATGCCTTTGTTGTATGAGTTACTTCAGGAAAACATTAAAAGGCTAGATCTGTGTTGGAGAGATGTCGCCTCTGGGAATGCTTACAGCTTTTTCAAAGAACTGACTCAGCTTCTAGCCCTCATCTCGGCCAGCTTACACCTGCCTATAGCTCTACCTTCAGCCGATCTGACATCCTCATCTGGCATCTGAGGGAAAACACACACACACACACACACACACACACACACACAAATAATAAAAAATGTAAAAGGCTGGGTTCTCAGAGTAAAATGACTGGGAGATACAAAGGTATTTTATTTTCATGATTGCTAGTGACCATTCAATTGTTGTGAATACTGCAGATGTATGTGCCCAGCCCCCATAGTGACTCAAAAGGTGAATAGGCAGGGGAAATGGATGATAGAAATAGTTCTTCACAGCTGAGCAAGGTAGTGTATGCCTATAATCCCTACACTAGGAGATAGAGGCAAGAGGATCAAGAGTTCAAGGTCATCTTCTAGTTCTAGGGCAAGGACTGCATGAGACCCCACCTCAAACTCAAGACAACAAATACATTTCTTTTTATTGTATTTGCTGAAAGATTTCTGTAATAGCTTAGATATTTCAGCACAGGGTCTCATTGTAGTTTAGACCAGCCTGGAGTTCATGGCAATTTTGCTGTGTCTCCCAGAATGCTAGGATTACAGGCACATGCCAGCATGCCTAGTTGATAAGTTTTGTTGGTTGTTTGTTTTTAAAGGCTAAAATAAAATATGTTTTTAAATTTATTCAGACATTTTATTTTTCATACTTTTTAATCTTGATTATTTATTGAAAGTAAGTTATTCTATCTTTGGATATTTTAGCTCCTTAGAAGTTTCTGCTTAAATCTGTTACTACAGATGGCCCATTTCCAGGATCTCTGAAACATTAAACTTTATTCTCCAACAGTAAATTCCATTTTGGATGGGAAAAGCCTCTATCATTTCATAATGCCAAAATCAGAAGCCCTGTCAGTATAAAATATGAATGGCTAATGAAAGAGATTTATCAGTGGAAATGTTTCTGGCATGGCAGTTTGTGAGCTATGGATGTGGGTGTAGTGTTTTTAGTTTTATTTATAAAATTATGTATTTCAATTTTAATTATATTTTGGTTTTACCAGAAAATAAAATGACAAACAGACCCTTAATATTATAATCTGTTCATATTATGAAAACAAAATTTATGAGAAAAATTACTTTAAAAAATACTAAAAAGGAAGAAAGTAAGAAAAAATAGGGAAAAAAACCCAAAAGTAATTTGGTACTTATTTCAGGATTCTAATAACTGTTCCAAAACCCTGATACTTTATTGTTGGAAAATTAAGAAAAAGAGAAAATTCGATTTCTGTGATTGGAGTTTGAAACCTTCATTTAACTGAGACCTTCATTAAGTGAAACTTTCACTGAGAGTTACTCCCTCTGTCCCTCCCACCCTCCATTTCTGTGAGAGCTTGAGATTGTATCCTGTGCCCAGTTCATGATCTGAGCACACACTCTGCCGCTGAGCTTCAGACATCTCAACTCTTAAAACTGCCTTTCATGTAACATTCGATCAGAAATGTAGTTAGGTGATGTAAAGTACAGACTTAATATAATTGCAGTGTCCGATGGAAATGTTACTGACCATTTCCTAATTCTCAGAATGTTGTTTATAACTAAAATATGAAAGAATTTGTAATACTTGGAAGCTGGATTTTGTGTTTGCATGAACTGTTCTTCTGGAGGCCCGGCATTAGATTTCCAGCACCTGCATGGCATCTCACAATTATGTAACTCCAGACCAGGGGCTCTGATGCCCCCTTCTGGCCTTAAAAACACCAGCGGTGCATGTGGTGCAAAACATACATGTAGGCAATGCATCCACACACATAAAAAATAGAGTGGAATAGATACCTAGAAGGAAACTTTGTGGACTCTAGGAATAATAAAAAGACCTAAATAGAAAATACAGTCAACAGCAAAACCAAAATAAAATAATTTGTGTTCATAATCTTTTATAAAGTTCTCCCCATGATGAAGAAGCTAATATTCCTTATTAGTCCCACTTAGGAAAGTAACAGTGGAAGTAGTGGTAGTATGTAGAATATATTCTCCCAATATGTGATTCCAATAACTCAGAATTCTCTAATATTTCTTCTTTCTTTCTATTAAGTTGCTATAGCTCAAGGTGGAACAATCCAGATTTCTAATCCAGGAACTGATGGTGTCCAGGGACTCCAGGCATTAACAATGACAAATTCAGGAGCTCCTCCGCCAGGTGCTACAATTGTACAGTATGCAGCACAATCAGCCGATGGCACACAGCAGTACTTTGTCCCAGGCAGCCAGGTTGTTGTTCAAGGTATATTTTATTAATATAATACATATAGAATACCTGTGGGTTGCTGTCTCTCGCCTTGTAGTGTCTGTGTGCGGTGTTGTGAAATAAACGGGGAGACACACAAGTTCAAAGAAATATTTATACTAAAGAGAATTAAAGTGTGGTTTTCACTGACTCTGAAGAGAGTGTAATTTCAGAGCAGCATGATAAATGAGGCGAGATGGAAGCAATACGTTTTTAAACTAAGTAAATATCTTTCATGTAGTGCCACATGCTGTACCTAGTGTGTTGTTATTTTTTAATTTTTCTCTGTGTGTGTGTGTGTGTGCAGTATTTATGTCATTGCTTGTGTATGAAGGTCAGAGGACAGCTTTGTGGAGTCAGTTACTTCTCATAGTTTATGTGGGTTCTGGAGATCAGGCTCAATACCAGGTTCGTGCACAAAAATCCTTTACTGACTGAGCCATCTCACTGACCTCCAATATGTTTCTATTAATTTTTATATGGATATTTGAGTTTATAGCCAGTGATATCTTAAACTTGTTCTTTTTTCCTACCTTATTTTTCCAAGATTAATTTTTATGTAACTCATTTAAAAACAAGTGCAGATGTTCATATCTTTTAGACTCTTCTTAGTATTTAAGTTCTCATTCTAGGTCTTTGAACAGAGCCTGTAGTGAAGTAAAATAGGATGTAGCCATAAGCTTTTAACATTGCCTGTGAGTTGATTTAAAACTGGGTTGTACATTATTTTAATTTCATTCAACTGTGCTTATAACTATAAAGCATTATTTAATACAACTTAAAAATCATGTTTTTATTCTTGTCTTTTGGTGGGTCTGTTTGTTTAGAATGCATCGCACTAACTTTAAGGAAAGTAATATGTTCTTTTATTTTGAGTGTCTTGGAAATACGGTCCAGCTGACCTAGAACTTGAAGATGTTCCCCTGCTTCAGCTTCCTGAGTGCTGAGATTACAGGCATGTGGCACTATGGCTGACTGATGAGATCCTTTACTCTTATGTATTTGGAGAGTGAATATGGGGTGTAATAAAAGTGTATGGAGTCTGAAAGGCTCCATGGTTAGGAGAACTTGCTGCACAGTCGTGAGGAGTGCAGTTTAGATTCCAGCACTCACAAAACAAGTCAGCTGAGATGCATATGCCTGTAGCCACAGCTCCAGAGATGATGGAGACAGGATTTCTGTGATGTTCTGACTTCCAGCGTAGCTGAGAAAACAGGAACCCCAGGCTCAGAGAGAGACCCTACCTGATCTGCAGTCAGAGGAGTTCAGCTGGCTGTCTTCTGGCTACACATACACACGCGCATATTCTCAACAAAGTCACAGAAACACATATAAACCAACAAACGAGCCTGTCCTTAAAACAAGAGGAAAGACTGAAGCTGGGTGGGACTGCATGGCGATAATCCCAGTACCTGGGAGGGGGAGGCGAAGGCAAGAGGCTTACTCTGAGTTTTTTGTTTGTTTTGTTCTTTTGTTTTTTGGGACAGGGTCTCTCTGTGTAACAGCCCTGGCTGTTCTGGAACTAGCTCTGTACCTTGGACTCACAGAGATCCGCCTGCCTCTGCCTTCTGGGATTAAAGCTATGCTATGCCACCCGGGCTACTCTAAGTTTTAAGCCCACTTAGGCTACACATGAGTTCCCAATCAGCTAGGGTTCTATTGTGACACCCTGCACCCTCCCCAAACCAAACCACAAAACAAAGATCATCCCCCTAAAAGAATAAAAGTGGTGGGGGCTGGAGAGATGGCTCAGAGGTTAAGAGCATTGCCTGCTCTTC
>LOEQ01007737.1:27052-47990 GCA_001685075.1 Bramus lutescens | reverse complement strand
GGCATACACACAGACAGAATATTATATACATAATAAATAAATAAATATTTTAAAGAAAGAATAAAAGTGGAATTTATGGGTAAAAACAGTATTTACATACTAATGTTTTTCTTACCATTCATTAAATTTTTCCTATGCTCCTGAAGTTTGTCTAAATGAATAAAGGATAGTCCTTCATTCTCATGTCACCTTTTTTACATGGAAAAATATGCAAAATTGACACTATACAATGTTTTTAGACTTTTTCATACTTTACATAATATACATGTTAGTTTTATGCTTTGGGAGTTAAAAACCATTTTCTTCCACAAGTTTCAAACCTATTTTATTTTATCCTTTTGTGTGGGGGCATACATGTATACATGTCTGTGTCTGGGTTGGTTTCTGCCTCCTGACCACTGGGACTGCAGGCATGTACCCGGCCTGGCTTTGTATGTGAGTGCTGGGGACCACAGCTTGTGTGGGAAGCACTTTACTGACTAAGCAACTTTCCAGCCTCTCCTCTTGCTTCCTCGGTTTCTGTTGTTTTGAGCTAGAAACCCAGGAGGCACTCTTTACTCTTCCTGCCCCTCTCTATCCAAAGCTCATTTAGAGAGTCTTCCTAATAGCTAAGTCTAAAGGTTTTCATTTCTTCCGCCCGCTACTGTCATCATCCTCTTCAGGCAGCTGTCCCTGTGGTCTGGATTACCACAACAGACAGCCTTCTTGGAGCTGATTAGCTTTAGGACTACTTTTCAAAATGCCTGGGGCAGAGGCTCTTTTCCTGGCTCATTATGGGGAAATATTACCTCAGAGTTCATTCAGATCCTTGTCATCACCTTCTAATGATACTGGGAGCCATTAATACTTTTTCTTTTTTTAAAGTGAGATGTCATCTCCATGTCTGCTTTTATAGCATTCTCTTCTGCTTCTGCAGGTTAAAATGGTCTGCCCCCAAATTTCCCCTAAACATTCCCTTAATCTATTCCAATTGAGATAAAATACTATGGACTGGAATGCTTTCATAATTCACATTTATATTTTTATGGTTCTAGGGACTGGGAAGCCTAAGAATAAGTGTCTCTGGAGTACCTGCTTCCTGATTCACACATAGCTGTCATCTGTCTCCTTACATGGTGGAAAAGACCAGGGGGCTTTCTAGGGTTTGTGTGCTTCTTGTATAACTTTTCCTGGGAGATGTGGACAAATGCTTACCAAGCCAATCTGGGGCAGCCATGATGACAAAAGATGCTTCTACCCAAGTCTGCTGTGGTAAATCAGTGAGCTAATTGGGGCTGCTCACACGAGGACAAATGAAAGGTTACTTCTAGGAGCAGCTGCATTGCAGAAACACTCATCCCAACATAGGCGATGGCCTCGTGCTCCTTACCCATTCACAGCAGAGCTGTGGTGGGAGTCTCCTCTGTCAGCAACCAATACTACTTTATATAACCTGAGGAGGAGACTCATCTATCTTGCAGTTTCTGAAGCTTTCAGGAGACTTTTCTTGTGAGTCTTCTGGGCCTCATTTTCCTCTCAAAACCTAATTACTCTCAGTACTCTTGCATTGGATTTAGAATCTTAACATGGGAATGAGGGATTGCGCACTCATTGCCTTGTAGCATGGTGCCAGACTACACTCCGAATATCAGTGAACACTTGTTACGTGCTAGACAAAGTCAGATTCCATTGTGTAGCCTACTACTTCCTTTTACATAGGCCTTGCTCCTTCACAGGCCTTCCCTTCATCCTCTCTGCTGACAGGCCTTTTTCCTCTCTACAGCCTTGTCCTGACAGGACCTGTCCCTTAGCTTCTGTATGTTATTCAGGTTTCATCTTACATAGCACTTCCTCCAGGAAGACTTCCCTGACTTTCCTAGTCTGGTCCAGGCAACCCCACAGTTCCTATTGCACCTCTTAGGCAATGGATCACATGCACTGTCACTCTGTGTCCTGCCTCAGTGGTAAGTTCTGTTTATGTTACAGCCTTTAGTATCTACTAGCAAGATCTCTGTCATGTGATAAACGTGTACATTTTCCAAATACAAGTGGTGTGATGGCTCATGCCTGTAATCCCAGCACTTGGGATTATCTATCTGAAGACCACAAAGGGAGGCCCTGGTCAAAAAAGGAGAAAAAAAAAGGATAAAAAGATCTCTAAAAATGTTGTTATATAATCTGTTCAATAGTTTAGTGTAGGGGCTATATTAAAACTTTATTAATAGCAATAATCAACTTAGAAATGACACATCTCCCCTCCTTAAAAATGACTATTTTTTTTGTGTGGGGGGGCATACCACATGTCAGAGGACAGCTTGCAGGAATTAGTTCTCCCCTTCCACCAGGTAGGTCCTGATGATTAAACTCTGGTTGTCAGCCTTGATAGCACAAGCCTTTACCATGTGAGTTATATCATGGGCTAGTCTCTCAATTTTTCCAGTAATATTTATTGACTGTCAATGTGAAAGTTTAAGGAAATATTGAGATAAAAATAAATGTGAACTCTGAAATTGAAATAAGAATTATTAATATTATTTTAAACCCCAGAGCCTTAGGTGTACCTGGGTGGGAAAGAGTCCCTGGTGAAGCCCTGTTGAGACTGGCGTTTGTGCTGATTCTCCAGGCCATTTTCTTTAATCATCAGTTACAATTCCAATCTCATTGCAAGAGCTCTAGAAAACTTTTAGAAATATGGATGATCTGAGCCCCATGTCCCCTCATATACACATAAACATAAAATCCTTGACTTTGGTGTAGCGAGCTTAATTGAACAAAGTAAAAAATACACCATTCAAAAGCAATTATTGCATTAGATGTGGTGGCGCACACCTTTAATCCAGCACATAGGAGCAGAGGCAGGTGGATCTCTGAGTTCCAGGTTAGCCAGGGATATACAGTGATACCCTGGCTCAAAGAAAAGAAATTATTGACCATTTATGACATATATACACATCATTAATAGAAAGTCAGGGTGAGCTTTAATCATACAGAAATGATTTCCCCTCAAAGGTTTATATTTTTAAAAGTTTATATTTTTAGAAGTTTTTAAAGATTCATTTATTTTTATTTACATTGGTGTTTTGCCTGTATGTATGTATGTATGAGGGTGTCAGATCCCCTGGAGCTGGAGAACAGACAATTGTGAGATGCCATGTGGATGTTGGGAATTGAACCTGGGTTCTCTGCAAGAGCAACCAGTACTCTTAACTGCTGAGCTATCTTTAGCCCCAGGAGAATGGATTTTTATAACCCACTGGGGAACACAAAAAAGAAGGTCTTGTGAAACAACATGTCATATTTTTATTTTGTTTGCTTGCTTTACTTTCAGTAAAGATGAAAAAATATTTCAGAATGTAGGCATGGTATACCTTAGAATATGTGCCAGCTTTGTGTCTGACCTTGGTATTGTTAAAGTTTCAATAATGGTCCAGCTTTTTATCTACTGAAGTCTCACCAAGTGATCCAAACAAAATTTAAAAATTATGAGTAATAATTTTAGTTATGAATTTTAAAAATCACAAAACTTCAAGGTATTAAACTGAGTCACAAAATTCTATTTTTATGGGTCAGAAAGAGCAAGTATCAGCAAGTTCACATGAATCTGGCAGTTAAGGAGATGATGCATCCCACTTGCTGTGCTGGCATAGTGAGCTTCTCAGCTATCAGCCTTTACTCACTTGAGGGGAAATGAACACGGTCCAGGTCTCTGGGAATAGCTGAATTTTATGGTGTGGTGGCCAACAGAAGTGGAACCGAGTGAACGGAGTGGGTAGCTGGAGACTTTCAGCTTTGGAAGGTTAGAAGTGTCTGTGAAACATAGTTTTTTTATATTGACTTACCGTTTTTGTTGTTTTGTTTTGTTTAATCCCAGAAATGATTTCTTCTTTGAGTTCTGAGAAACAGAAGGGGCTCATTTCTTCCTGTGTCAGCAGCTCCATGTGCTACAACCCATTTTATTTTTGCCAGAGCCCATCTGAAAAGATTTTTATGTAAAAAACGAGAAACAAGAGCTTTCAGATAGTTTATTACAGGAAAAATTTTACAGGGCTTTGGTTTCAGTGAGCTGCTGTGTGACAAAGCTAATTGATGGCAGTGAGAGGCTGGTGATGTCATTGTGATGTCAGTACTCCTACTTATCTTACACATGCTTGCTAGTTTGGAACACTTTATTTTGAACTGTGCTACGGCCACAAGACCACTCTGTATGCAAAAACCCAACATGGCTGTAACTGGAAATGAAACTGGTAAGAACTTAAAGGAGGGTTTACATTAATTCTGCAGGTTTTCCCCCTTCTTGTAATATAGTGTTTAGGAGTTTTTAGGAACTTGGAGGTGTTTTAGAAAGTGTGGTTTCTTAGTTGCTTATGCATGTGAGGTTTCTTTCAGTGTACGTCTGCACGTTCAGCCTGATTTGTTAAGCCGTCATAGTGTGATTGTTTCTTTGCTCAGGGCTTTTACTGCTCGGTCGACGAACGTGGCAATCTCAGTCCCTCTCTCCCTGCTTTTCTCTTCCCCTTCGCATATTGCTCTTGCCGTTCTGCCTCGCTGAAATGAACTAATACTTTATCTGCAACCTGTTGCAAATTCAATCTTACCACTTTAAAATATCCGATGTCCATGTTGTAAACATTTGAGATACTAGGTACTAACTAGCTAGCTCTACATCGGCTAGGAGAAAGCAGCGTGCTCTGAATGGACATTTTCCAGCCTGCTATTTTTTTCCTCCTGTCTTTAAAAAAATGGTCCTCTCTTCAGCTAATTGAGTTCAAAGGGCTGACGTCATTTCATTTCCTGGAATCGTGTTTCAGCGGGGAAGTGGAAAAGTTAAACTCCATGTGAGCTGCACATTGACGTCAGCTCCGAGTCATGTTGTGATTTAGTCAGTTCCTTTCTGCTTTGTCAAGCGCTGCGGACTGATCGCAAGTTTGTTAACTAGTTCACCACCGCCTCTGGCTGCGGGAACGTCCTCAGACCGCAGAGCTTTTCTCGTAAGTCTGACTTTAGCATTTTTCTTGTGGTAAGTATCTGTTTGAAGATGGGGAACACATTAGGACACTTGTAATGCTTACATGAGCGCAGCTCAAGGGTTGGCTGACAAGTTAAGTTGTAAAGCCGTGCCTTCTGAGAGGCTGTCCCTGCACCTGCCTGGTGACAAGTGGGCTATATTTAGGCCGAGATTTTGGTGCTTGCTAGATCTATAGGAACTTGGGATTCAGAGTGCCCTCTAGTGTCCAATGAGGGACGTGCTTGCCTTTCATTGTTTTTTCAGCCTCTTCTATTTAAGCTTTGTAATCTGTTCACTTGGTTTTGCTTTCCTTAGTTAGAGATAAGTGATTTTGAAAGACTTGAGTTACCAGTGACCTTTGTATGGTTGCAACGTTGTTTATTCAGTTGGATTTATTTGTAACCTAGTTTTGAATTTGCAGTTTGAGAATGAAGAGGATTATGTGGCCTCCCTACAATTTAGCTTGTTTAGTCAGTGGGTCTCAGCCCTCATCCTGGATTGAGAGACTTTTGCCTTGACCAAGAACAATTTGCACTGAATTGTTTATAAGATGGTATTTAAGGAGCTGTTGTTTTGTTAGACAGTACTTCTTGTGAAATCTATAGATGTGCTGTAGATTACAGAAGCTTTGGAGTGATTGATGAGACATTATGCAGCATTAATCTTAAAACCAAAGACTTTTTTGTGCATTGGTTTATTTTAGAAAAATTATTGGTTGATTTCTTTCTTTTGACTAAACTTTAAATTTCTATTCACCACTTGATTTGTCAGAGCAGGAGGGAATATAGTAGTAATGCAAAAACTTATTGAAATACTGGGTATATTTAAAGTGAATAATTAAGGAATGCCATTGTTTGTGATTACATGTTTATAAACATTTATGTTAATAGGATGAACATATCATCTTTGAAGCATTTTATTCTTCTTGTTTGTTTTACCAGTACTAAAGCCACAGCTTCAAATTAAAAAAATTTCAAGATACTGAAACTTACAAATGTTGAACAATATAGATCATTTTCACAGACCTGACTTTAGTTTGGAAATGATTATTTTCATGAATTTGTCACTTCTCATAGGAATCGTGACATTTTAAAAAGTGCCATATTGCTAGAAGTAAATGAAATTTCCATCCTTTATTATTAATGAGTGAGAACTGCACGTGACTTAGGAACATTTTTAGCAGTGTAGCAGAGGCTACATTAGGCCTTTGGATTCTTGGCTATGGGCTAGTCTGGGTTGTCAAGGCAAGGACATTTTTTAGATCAGTGCCTTGGAAATCTTTGCCCACAATCAGTGTTTTGTATCATGACATGTGGCATGTTTTTCTTACTCTGGATTTATATAAAACAGGTTTCCTACCCAACATAACACAAGACACAGATTTCTTTCTAATTTATCTATTTATTTTTGCTTTAAATGTTAGCTTGTTCCATGGAATTGATTTTATGATCCATGGTTTATAGTGTATGCCTGAGATTCAGACCTAAATCAGGCTTCTTATGTTAATGACTGTCCCAGAAAAGACATTTGCAGCATCTCTAATAGGACCATGGAATCCAACATACAAATGATATTGTTGCTGAGTGGTGCTGGCACCTGGCTTTAATCCCAGCACTTGGGATCTGCAGAGGTGGGTGGATCTCTGTGAGTTCAAGGCCAGCCTGATCTACAGAGAGAGTTCCAGTACAGTCGGAGTTGTTACACAGAGAAACCCTATGTCAGAAAAACAAAAACAAACAAACAACAAAAGAAAAATGAATGATATTGTTGATTTTGTTGGCTGTAATTTAAATTTGTTTTGTCTTTTTTTGGTTTTATTCATAATTGATTATATTAGGAGCTTAATTTCCTGTCTTAGACCCTGGATTCCAATGTTATATTCAAGAGCGGTTTCAGAATTATTAAACAAACTTTCCGACTATTCAGATTTGGGAAATATTGTGTTAATATTTGATGCAGGAGAACAGGGAATACATATCACTTTTGCAGTTTCTGTTAAGAAAATTTGACATAAGGGGATAGTTTTGATTAGAGTTTAACTTTACAAGTTAGTATTAAAGCAATTTATACTTATATTGGAAGTAGATAGAAGAATAACCTGCCTTGTGTTCAGTAAGGCTTCAAAGCTCATAGAACAGTTATTGCGCTTTCTCCACTTGGTGAATACATTTTAATACAGTGTTTAGGATAGTCATTTTACTTTCTCCCTGTCTTATTTACCTATCTGAATATATTGCCTAATAAAGTAACTATGTCAACACTTCTACATTTGTGAAAATATATATAAACTATGTAAGATATTTATTAAAGTAAGTGTAAATACAAGTTAAAGAAGGAGCTATTAAAGTACTCAAATTATAAAGTAGACACAGGAAGAAGGAAATACAAGTTGAAACACTGGAGGCTTACATGGAGGAAGCCACACTAAACACTGGAAAAGGAAAGGCATTTTACATTTATGCTCACGGACCACACAGGGCATGTACTACTGCATAGGTAGTAGTGATGTGAGGAAATGCGGATCAGCGTCGGCAGGTGCTCTTCTGAGTTACAAAGCTGGCCAGCAGTGAAGCAGCTCTGGTCTTCACAATCCTTTGGTTCTGCTCATGCTGTACTATGCTGCTCTCAAATTCACCGGATACTGATATATAATGTAGCTAATGTAGCATGGGTCATAATAGCATGCTAGACACAGCTAAATGAAGCTAGCACCACTTTAAGTAATCAAAATGGGTTCTCCAGGCTGCTATTCTGATAAGGCAATAGGGCATTTATTTGTCTTTCTGTAGGACCTTGAATTTCAGCTTTCATAATTACCTGTCTTTTTCATAAATTTCCTGACTTTCACTGAATAAACAACCTAAGAAGTCTCTTTATGTGTAACTTGGGTTGAATATGGTAATTATTTGACATTGTATATAAATCCATCAAATTATCATTGTATAACTTGAATATATATAATTTTAAATTGTTAACTATACCTCAAATAAAAGTTGAAAATATTTATTTAAAATTGATTTATTACTACTTTATGTGTGTGTGTGCAGGTGTGTGTGAACACATGTGCAACTCATGCCATGCCCTGAATGTGGATGTCAGAGAACAGATTTGAAGAGTTGGTTCTCCTTATATCTTGGGTTCCAGGATATCAAACTCAGGTTGTCAGGTTTATGTGACAAGTACTTTTACACCCCGAACTGATTTACTGGCCTTAAACTGAAAACATTTAATGACTTAATTCTGTATGGTCTATATGTTTTAGGACTTGAAACATGGTTGAAAATGCTCACTGCTTGCTTAGTCACTTTTTTTGTAGGATTTTGTTTTTCCACAGAAAAAGGAGCAATGGGAAGGGGAATTTTCTGACAGAGTGGGACACAAGGCATGGAGAGGCCTGATGTGGGAACTAGGAGCACTGATGTGGGAACTAGGAGCACTGATGTGGGAACTAGGAGCACTGATGTGGGAACTAGGAGCACTGATGTGCTGCTTAAGAGGGAGAAACTGGGGGAAGGGGCAAGGAAGGTGCCAGTAGCCTCTTGGAGCTTTAGAAAAGCCGCTTTTCCTCAGTTACAAGTATGATTGCTAAGTTACCCTATTATTTCCTGAGCTTTCCACAGTGAAATGACATAAAAGTAGGGACTTTGATATGTTTGGTGGTTCATGTTTATGATCCCAGTACTCTGGAGGCTGGAGCAGAGCCAACAAAGCCCCTTGTATTCAGTCAGCGTGCACCTCGATAAATAAAAATTTGAATAAAATAACAGTCATTTGGGGGTGTTGATGAATAGCTTATCTTTGGAAGCTGTCAGAATAGGTGATATTTGGGGATGTTAGAAGGGGAACGCCTAAAGGGAAGGGTTATTGGTGGTGTTCTAAGCCTTTTAGCTAAACATACTGTAAGTATAACTTAGAGCACTGTCTTTCAGACATGAAGGGAGGGATTGGAAGGGAATCAATGCATCAAGTGTCTGCTGTGTACCAGGCATTGAGATAGACATTTTGAGATATATTACGGGGTTTCTTGTGAGTATGAAATGAGATAATGTATCCCCATTTTACAGATGAGGAGACTGACCTTGCCCCAAGTCACATGGCTGGTAAGTGGCAGAGCTGGACTATAACCCAGACCCCAAATCCAGTGCTTTTTCTTCTGTACCGTGTTAGAGCTTGGCAAGAAGGGTATGAAGTTCATAATCAGAATTGACAGCTCCAGGAATTGTTTTTCATGACAGGAGTTAGATGATTGGAAACATCAGAACCCCCTGCCTCTGAGCTGCTATGTTAGGTACATGTAACATGCCTCAAGAAAGAGCAATGCCTTTTGTCAAGACATGCCAGATTGAATGAGCATGTGGCATCTCGTGGGATTTACTGTGTCTTTGTGTTAAAGACACAGCTTCAATAAAATGTCCACATCCATAGCAAGAAGCTTATTAAATACTCCAGATGACAGAATGTCTGTGCAATATCTCAGGGAGTTTAAACTTGACTTGGTAGGGTATACATAAATCCATTAAGCACCCTGCATACCAAGTCCTATGCTAGGTTCCAGAGCGTAAAGTGCAAAGATACCGTTCTTGACTTCTCTGGAAGTTCTTGCCTCCCTGAGAATAAACTTGGAGTATACTATTACAGCAAAACATTTTTTATTATCTTCAGTTATGATTTTTGACCCTATACATGACCTATGGCTTCTCAAAAAATAAAAATGAAACTCTAAAGTCAGGTGTGGTGGCACCTGCTTATAACCCCCAACACTTAGACTGAGGCAAGAAAATTGAAAGTTTAATGCTAATCTGAGTTATATAGAAGGAGTTTACCTAAAAAGCCCTTGCAAAAATAGTTTGGACACTGTTAGTACTTAGATGGGAATAGGAGTTGGACTTTATAAATAGTGCATGAATAAAATTATGTCACCGGAGAATGTAGGATGGTTCTTTGAAATCACCACTGAATTTATAGTGTTAGGCACCAATGCTAAGATAAACAAACATATTCTTGTAACTTGTTTCAAAAAATTCTGACATTTAGATTCCCTCAAAATAAGTCTCTTTCCCCCATCATTTTGGTGTACATCACTAAGATTACATTTGCATATATAGAATTTATCCATTATTCAGTGAAAGTATATCATTGGGTCGTTGGGTTGAAACAGGAATCTATTTTAACTCCTAATTTTCACTAATTCCTACTTGTTGATTGAACTATTGAGTTGTGATCCTGGACTTGTGTTAGAATGAATAGAATGAATACCGGAGCACAATGAAGTCAAGCGCCCCTTCTCTCTCAGCACTAATGCACCCGATACATCAGCCCTTGCAGAGGCAAAGCAGCTAAACTGTTGCTCAACAGGTTTGAAGAATGCCTCATTTGAGATTACCCTTGTCCCTCATGCTCCCAAGTCCGGCTCTCCAAGGGCAGCTGTGGCTTCTGCAGACAGACAAGAGGGTTTTGTTTGTTTTTTAAATACTGTTTGTCATATCCATTGTATCTGTGAACTGTCTCTGCCTGTCTTCCCTTAAAAAATGAAAAGAATGCCCTTAACCGCTTTTGTACATCCTGTTTCACATATTACAGAAAATAGCCAGTGTATACATTGAAAGTACTCCCTTTCCTGCTGTTCTCTCCCTTTCTTTTAGAAAAGCTTCTTTATTTAGGGTCTGGCAGGGATAGGAAAACCCCTCACCCTCTCTGCACATCTCTAGTATTGTTTTTACACTTGTTTATGAGCAGTTTCAAGAACAGCTGGAAGCAGGTGTGCATTCAGGCTGCCAGCAAGACACAAGTGCAGGGTGTGTAAGCTCTGCCTTCGTCACTGGTTATTGTGCTGACTTTAGGAAGCCAGGCAGTTTGTAGCCGGGGCATTGTTTCAGCATTTATTGACTTGTAACCTCCTTCCTCCTATGTGGGTAAAGAAAAGGGGGAGGGCTGTGGCCTCCTGTTTCAGCCCTTATCTCCTCTCACAAAACGATCAGCGGAATAAGAAGATGTTAATTAAGCTGTTAGTTTATCTGTTGTTTTCTTCTTAAATGTTTAAAACTTGCACATCCGATGAGATTTCCATGTGTATACTGTTTGCAACTGTAATGAAAATAAATTTAGGACTTCCCTCAAGAAGCCAGTTTACTGTTTTTCTTCCATTTTTCCTGTTAACTTTAACTGAATCTATAGCCAGTTAGATCCCTTCCCTCGACTTAGTCTTTTATCTCCCCCTTTTTTATTTTTTGTAATTGAAAGGCTTTGAATATCTGTTTCAGGTGTAGGCACAGGGAAGTCCTAGTTGGAACATCCAGAGGATGGCTCTGTCCTCCTTAGAGTATTTGTGATGACATACCAGATCTGCCTTTTACTGGCATGCTAGGATCTTTGTGAGCTAGTTGTGAAATAGCTGTCATGAACAGTTTTCAGTGTACATATATATTCACACACAACATAGATCCCATTAAAGGCAGTGACAGTCCTCAAATGCTCACACTATTTGTAGTAATCTCCAGGTTGTTTCCATTTTGAACATCTCCTCCCAACTTGCCACTGAGTGAGGTCACATTGGCGTCTTTGATCTTGCCATAGTGGAAGTGTGTCTGCTGTGAAACTCACTAGACTCTGCAGAGCAAGGCTCTCCACTCCTGCCCCCACAGAGTAATTCCTTAGAGTTAGCAGCACACCGCTGATGCAGCTAACTGAAGTGTAGTTGGAAAGCCTATCTGCTTTAACCCGAGAGAAGAAGTGCCACAATGTGCTAGGACATTTTCTAGAATGTGAAGAAGAAGCTAAAGTATTTGTAGCTTTGTTCCAATTTGATAATTTCTTGATATTTAAGACCCCTATAATACCAAGAACAATCATTTTTGCTTCTATCAAACAATCTCTACTAACATCTATAAACTATACTATTTCTAGGTTAATTTTATGTGCAGTATTAGCCAGTGAAGTGGTGATATAAAATTATAATACCTTGTTTCATTGCAGCTGCCACAGGTGACATGCCAACTTACCAGATCCGGGCTCCTACTACTGCTTTGCCACAAGGAGTGGTGATGGCTGCCTCACCAGGAAGTCTGCACAGTCCCCAGCAACTAGCAGAAGAAGCAACTCGCAAGCGGGAGCTGAGGCTGATGAAAAACAGGTAAAGTACTGGGTAAGAGCCAGTACTTAGTAGCCACTGTGGGAAGCACCATCTGCTATGGTGTGCTCTTAGTATTGCTCCTGCTAAGCCGTTTCTCAGGTTCAGTGTTCTGTGGCTTCTTGTGTTTGCTCATGCCCTGCCTGTGATGCTGGCTTGTCTTCTGGTGAGTTCATGCTCATTTCATAAGCAGGAGATACTTTCCTTTATATTGGAAGGGTTGTTAAAAGATGTTATTTTTAATACAATATTATTAGATTCTTGGTTATAAGTAAAGCTTGATTTATATATTTTGCTAAAAAGTATTGTGACAAGTAAATTTTTAAACTTTATTTTAATTTAAATTTTAGCACTTCTTCCTCAAATCAGTATTGTGGATAGAACCTAGGACCTAGGGCATGCTTGGTAAACACTAGATACATCTCTGACCCTGAATTTTTAGCTTCTTTACTAGCAAAATAAATTTAAGTGTTAAAGCATTTTATATTTTATCCTTTTAGCTATTTTGTATTGTTTTTACTCCATTATGAAGTAGTACATGGTCTTTTGACAAATTCTAGTCAAGTATAAATACAAAATAACAAAAATCACTCATGCCCCTGCCGTATAGGTAGTGAGTGTTATAATAGATGTGCTTGCAGTCTTCTCCCTCTGTCCTCCTGCCTCAGCTTCCTGAGTCAGTCTCTTGAGTGCCATTGCTTCTCTCATTTACTGTTGCTCCATGGGTCTGTGTCATTGTTCATACATTAGCATATCGTATCATAAAAGTAAACTTAAATAATATTTTATTCATGTCATTTGCATATTAATTTTTTAGTTCTTTTTACGGAGAATGATACAACTTAGTTTGATTTTCAAAAAAGAGTTTCTCAGTATATTTTGTTACCTGTTCTTCAGTGTTAAATGATATTCTTATTGTAAGAAAGCAGTAAGGTAGATTCAACTGCTTTGCTTGTCTGTGGCAGAAACAGACTGTGGTCATTGACTATCCAATGTTCCAATGTTACCAACCTAGTTAATCTACAGATTTGGCAGCTGAATCCCTGAAACTCACTGTCTTATAAACAGGGGCCCGACTTAGGTGATTGTGTTCACTGCATTAGTGGTCCTTTAAAAGACAGTTGGGGTGCCAGAAAGATGAGTCAGCAGTTGAGAGAATCTAGTGAGTTTTGCTTCCAGCAACCATATCAGATGGCTTACAGTACCTTGTAACTCCAGCCCCTTTTCTGGCATCTGTAAGCACCCATGCATGCATGCACACAGACACACACACACACACACACACACACACACAGTAAGGACTGGAGAGATGGCTCAGCAGTTCAGGGCACTTGCTATTCTTGCTGAGGACCTTGGTTTGATTCCCAACTTCACATGGTGGGATACAACTGCCTCTGACCCCATCTCAGGCAGCTGCTGTCCTCTTCTGGCCTCTGTGGGCACCAGGCATGCATGTGGTGCACAGACATAAATATTGGCAAAACACCATACAGATAAAAATAGAGCTGGGTGTGGTGACACACACACCTCTCATGCCTGCACTTGGGAGGGAGAGGCAAATTTATCTCTATGAGTTTGAGGCCAGCCTGGTCTGCATAATAGAGTTTTAGGCTAACCAGGGTGACAGAAACAAACAACTACCACCAATACAACAAAAAAGTTTATAAAAAAAATAAATCTTTTTAAAGATTCAATATGATATACTGTGTGACTCCATAAGACCAAACTTACTGCTTGCCTAGATCATTGGATGGAATTTGTACAATAGAAGTAGAATCATAAAAATAGAAACATTTATCAATAGTTTGTCTCAGAAATCCAGACAGAATGGCTGGGGAGACGGTGCAGAGCGCAAGAGCACTTGCTGCTCTTCAGAGGACCCAAGTTTGGTTCCTAGCACACACATCAAGCTGCTTAAAACTGCTTGTAACTTCAGCTCCAGGGCATCTAGCATCCGCTCACAGGCACCCATACATTTATGACACTCTCTGGCTCTGGCTCTCTCTCAAATGTATAGAAAAGGCTAAATGGGTAGAGCTCACAAGACTACCTCATGCTATGACTGCTTTGTTAATCAGTAAGCCATGTGATAGCACACACCTGTATTTAAAATATATAATTAATAATTAATAGACTATATTTTGGCTACAAATAGCTAAGGGAAATAGAGGCTAAAATATCCAGTCAGGTTTTTGACCTTTATGTAGAGGTATGTGCAGCCAGAACAAAGGTTCATGACATCGTGGGGACCCAGGCTTCTCCTTGATGCTGCATCTTCAGTGTGTACAATTGGCTATCACGGCCACAGGATTACGACCTCTGCTCTAGGTCGTGTTAGACAGGAAGATGGGAGGATGACTATGGTCAAAGAATGCAGCTGCTCAGTCATCTCTTCAGAAGATTCTTTTCTAGAAGACATTTATGGCAGCTTTTACCTACGTTTCTTTGGCTCTAAGGGATTCTGAGGAGCATTGTTTAGCACTAGAATTATACTGGAGAAAAGCAGTAGCCGGTGGCTCTTGGTGACTCAGCTTCAGCTTAGCAAGTTTCAAGCACTTGCTCCTCCAGTTTCCTTAGTTTCACAGCTCTAGTGAGGTCGGGGCAGTTACTATCTCACTCTGCAGGTAATGATCTGGAGTTGGAAATGGCTAAGTGGCAAGTTGGCCAAGGTCATAGAGCCAGAGGAGCCAGAAGTGTAGGGTAAGCTGTCTAACAGTTCTTCTTCCAGAGCCTTCCTCTATCCTTACACCAGGGTCACCTCAAATAACCTTGGTGCAAAGCGTCAGACTGGACTTCATGGAGAGGATGCAGATTTTGTACTTAGCATGAATGAGCTCATATATTGGCTGATGTTGATACTTCATTATATCCCTACCATAGTGGTCAGCAATAACTTTTATTCCTTTGTAGCCTGGTTATTTTGAATTTGGCTTTGAGACTGTCTCACTGTGTAGTCCAGGCTGACCTCAGACTTGTGCTCCTCCTGCCTCCTGTCACCTCCTGAGTGCTGACAGTACAGGTGTACAGCCTACTGGGTTCTTTATCCTTTTCCTGTAGTTTACCTTGTCCTTTCCTTCCCACGCTGAGGATGGACTCAAATTCAGGCCTGCAAACTGAGATAGCTATTAATAATAGAAGCAGGTGTTTTCCACAGCTGAGAATACTTAGGAATGTACCAACCTCTTGTGTGATCACTTTGTGCCGGGGACATTTTGACTGTAGTTGCATTGCACACACAGTGTAAGATGTGAAGTGTGGATATTTACAGTAAGTAGCTCAGTAAGCAAGAGTTTAAAAGCTAACCACCCCACAACATTGCTATCATGTGTTTAAACTTTCATTTAATGATTGTATAGAAAGATTTAGAATTTAGCATATTTATTTAATGATGAAACATAGAAACTTATAAATAAATTTCTCTTCTTGGTGGAAGAGAATTGAGTTACATTCTCCAGCTGACAGATTTGTGTGCTTGGACGTGCTGTCGCTCTCGCTGTGTTCCCCTGGATTGCTGTAGCCACTGCTTGTCAGTCTCCTTTTACTTTTACATGCTTTAGTTTTTCATTACGTAGTTGTCCAGCCTTGGTGAACTCACAGGTTGAGTAATACATCCCTCTTGGTTAGGAAATGGGCTTGTTCTTTCCCTGCAGTCCACTGGGATTTCAACATTCCTTTTCCGCTGACTTGCATTGCATAGAGGAAACAGAAATCCAGTCCACGAGAGTCAATTCTTCTAAAAATACAACAGTTGACTGGGTCTATTGCATGTGTCACCGTTAGGGGTTAGTATTGCCGACCAGCATTGAGGCAATGGTATTTAGACATGTAACATTACCTTTGTGAAATTCAGTTGAGTGACAATGACTGACAGTTTCTGAGATCTGAGCACTCCCAAATAAAGCTTTATTTGAGGGCCTCTCCTGTAGAGGAGTTAAGTGAAGTCGATGCCATCCTATCCCACTCTGAAAAAAAGAAAAGAAAATGGGGACAATATTAGCTATTGTTTCCTGTAATCATACATGAAAGTGATTAACTTGTCTTCATTGGTTTTAGTCATTTGGTAGCTTGTTGATCTGTCTTTTCCCTTGGATTGCTTAAAGTTCTGTAAAATGTGTTTAATGTGCGTTAAATGCGGGTGGTTAGAGAGGAGCACAGGAGTACTCTTTCCTTAGCTAGCAGCTTCCATTCTTTATTTATTTACGATAGGCTATAATATATGCTAGATTAGCCTTGTGCTTATACAGTAGCTGAGGCTGCCTTTGACCTTCCTTTTATTTTTTAAATTACTTTTTAAATGTGTGTCATTGTTTGACCTGAATGTATATCTGTGCACCACTAGTGTGCCTGGTGGTCATTGTAACCAGAAGAAGGTGTTGGATGCCCTGGAACTGGAGTTACAGACAGTTGTGAGCCATCATGTGGGTGCTTGGGATTGAATCTTCCAGGTCCTCTGGATGAACACCCAGTGCTCTTAACCACTCCAGCCCCTGGCTTTGTGCTTCTGATTCTCCTGTCTCCATCTCCAAGTGCCAGGTATGCAGACATGCACCACCATGCCAACTTCCTTTTTCATAATTTCAATTGTGGTATTCTGACACTTGTGAATTTAAATTATCTGCATTGTGAAATTCTGTGTCATGTTCCTCCATTTTTTAAATTTTCACAAGCACTGCCATAAGCATGTATGTGTTTTATTTATTGTTCTAATTTATCTATGTTATGTTTTTTATTCAGAAAAATGTCTCTGGAAGTCAGGATTGTTCATATGTTGTTGAGATTTAGTCTTGAAGCATACAACTGTTCAATATTGGCACTTAAGATTTCATAAGATTCTTATAATCATTTTCATCAAATGAAATTTTCTCATTGTGATGAGTATGTGTATCTTTGGATAGCCAAAAATTAGGTGAGAGGATTGTGAGGATCTGTAAATGTCTTAATAGAGCTTCAGCTGGGTGTGTGGTCCTCTGGTTGTTGTTTATTGAACACAGAGGGTCATTCTTATGGCACTATTTGGGTAAAACTGCCAGTGCTCTTCAGTTGTTCTGTCGTTCTACACAAGGCACGTGTTTTGTTTAGTTGTTGTGTGGCTTTGTATACCTGTCCTCAGATCAATTGGCTGTTGATTGGGGAGAAGGGGCAGATGTTCATGGAGCCACTCTGGATTGTGCTGGGAGGTTGTTCTTGTAGTCATTTGCCTTGTGTTGGTTCCAGGGAAGCTGCCCGGGAGTGTCGCAGGAAGAAGAAAGAATATGTCAAATGTCTTGAAAATCGTGTGGCTGTGCTTGAAAACCAAAACAAGACTCTCATTGAGGAACTCAAGGCCCTCAAAGATCTTTATTGCCATAAAGCAGAGTAACTGTGTTTGACTTGGACCTTGTTTACTGTGAAGTCTAATCGAGGCAGGCGATGCAGCATCCTCCTAATGGCCGTGTGGACTTGTAGATGGGTCACTTAACCCTTGCTTAAGAATCCAGTTTGGTTTAGGGTGTGAATTGGGAATACTGTTCCATGGGTTGCAATGCAGCTCTACTTACATTACCAAGCTTGCTTTATTGTCAATCGCATGCAAAATATGTTTTGTTTGCCCTTCTGCTTTTGCTTTTCCCAGGGAAGCTGCTAAAGAATGTCGGCGTCGAAAGAAAGAGTATGTTAAGTGTCTGGAGAGTCGAGTCGCAGTGCTGGAAGTGCAGAACAAGAAGCTCATAGAGGAACTTGAAACCTTGAAAGACATTTGCCCTCCCAAAACAGATTAGTAGAAATATTTAACTATGAACTGATTACAGCATGTACAGTTGCTTTTGAATTCAATACAATATATAGCCGGCAATAATTATGGCTTTTTTCTTTGTATCATTCATCTGACTTTCTAATATCTAACATTCCTAAAATACTTTATTGTATTTAATTAGCTCTTACCTCTAAGGTCAATTTTCTTAGAAGAGACAAACTGTAAAAGTTGTATGTAACAAATTCTTAAAAGGAATTATTTGTAAGACTTGTTTCAGTGCAACATATTCGCAGTTCCCAGTCTCTCTGTCATGAGCAGTGTTCTATGCAATAAAAATTTTGCAGGTTTTAAGAATCATTTTAGGAAAGGATGATCAAAGGCAGTGCATCCAGCAGTACAATAAAATCGCACCGCAGAAATACCTCAGGAAAGAATGAGAGGAAGTGTATCTTGATGACATGGCTATGTGAGAAGAATAGCCTAGAAATGAATTTGTGCATTTATAGATTTTTATAATCCTCACTTTGTAAAGAAAATATTGTATTGCTGTCCTTGAATGCCATAGTTGAAGACAGTTTTCAATAGAACCATGTTGGTTGTTCTTTGTAGTATTTGGTGTTTCTTTAAATATCTGAACATTTACTATAGCTTTCTACTGTAGTAAATGTATGTAAAAGTTTGGTGTGCTTCACTCTTATCCCATGCGAGAGACAACATATTTTTATTATCTGGAATGAGTTCCAGGAGTATGAACTTATTGCTCCACTGGGTCACAAGCTTTGCAAATACCGAGTCATTTCATCAGAAGGACAACTGCAGGGTTCTAGGGGCAGAGTTGAGTGTAGAGCACTTGCCTAGGATGTGCAAGGCTCCATGTTCAGTCAACAGCACTGTAACAAACTGAGTGACAGTGTTTGAAAGGGAAGGCCTGGAGCTCTACACTGGGTGGGAGGCTGAGATCAGAGGTCAGCCTTTGTGCTGCTCTAGGCTTCCTGCAGATGTCTTCCATTGTCAGTTATTACTAGCAGCTTCAGGTACGTTAAAACCTAAAAGAACAACGCAAAATCTCATTTTTTCTTACACAACAACTTGAAGCCTAGTTAGATCAACTTTGTTTTGCTTTTTTGGAATACATTTATCATCTAGGTCCAGGCTGGCCTTGAACTCACAATCCTCTGGCCTCAGCCTTCTGAGTGCTTTACTTACAGATGTGGGCCAGAATGTTCCCATATGATGTTAACCGTATGATGCTGTCTTCTTTCATTCACTTGCAGTTACTGACTGTGCACTACTGCTAGAGTCCACTGTAATTTCTGTTGTTGGCTTCTGATTTGTTAAGAATCTGCCCCAGCTCACTCGGTTTTGATAATGGATCTGGTAATGAGTACAAAACTAGGGAGTGGTAGCAGACACTCGCTGCTCCCGTCATGCTTTCCTCTGTAAGTCCAGCTGGAGGTCTCTGGTCTGGCTTTGCTGTCATGATAGAACCCCCACAGAACAAACTAGGGGTAGTTAGTTTAGCTCCCAGTTCCAGGCTGTGAGTCCATCAAACAGGAAAGCCAAGGCAACAGGCATTTGCAGCAGCTAGTGACATCCACAGACCAGAGCAGAGAGAGAGAGAATGTGTGCGTATTACCAGTGTCCAGCTCTTTTCCTCTGTTCTGGCACAGTTCAAGACTCCGCCCCAGCGAATGGTGCTCTCTGCAGTGTATTAATTAATACAGTAAGGCAGTCTCCCACAGACACGCCTCCAGGCCAACCTCATCATCGGACAAGATTTCATTGTGACTCTCCCCAGGTGACTCTCGGTTGTGTCAGATTGACAAACTAACCAACACAGGGATAAGAAATGGCTCAGCAGTTAAGAGCACTTGCTGCCCCTTCCGAGAAGCTGTGCTTGGTTTCCAGCATCAACAACACCGTCCTCAAAACTGTTTATAACACCATCTCCAGGGGATCTGATGCTGTCTACTGACCCCTGTGGGCATCAGGCATACATGTGGTGCATATACATACATGCAGGCAAACCATTTATACACATAAAAATAAATCTTAAAAAAAATTCCTGTCCACCATAGTAGGAAATGGCCGTTTGGGCTTTATTTTCAATTTCCTTTCCTGTGCTCTTCAGCTCTAAATTTCCTTTATCACCATTTGTCACTTCCTTTACAGTGAGTTGAGGAGACAATACAGGAAGAAAATGGGAAAGGAAAATCCGAGGTTTCAGGTGTGGTCCAGGGACTGTGGAGAGAGTATGCTTAGAGTGGTAAACATGGGAAGAGCTGCAGGAAGTGGGAGACTAGATGTGGAAGCTTGAGGCAGTGGGGGAGTGGAGATCCCAGGCGGAGTGCAGGACCCGCAGGCTGGGTTCTGGGTCCAGGCAGTACAGTGAACACTCCTACAAGATTTAGCTTCACTTATAAAATAGGAGATGAATTTTTGTGCATGAATGTGTGTATGTAATCTATAAAATCATATTATTTCAGAGGATAGAAACTGGTCATCAACTCAAGGCCAGTGGCTTAAGCAGTAAGGCTACATTCTTACCTCACAAACAAGCCCACATGCAGGAAATCCCACACCTTGCTTAATCCAGTCAGTTAACAGTGGAACTTGGGCTACAATCTCCTCATCCAATCTGCACCCCACCTCCTCGCCTCCTTGCTGGTTCCTGATGCTACTAAGGGTGATGGCACACTTCCAGGCAGCAAAGACTGGAAAAGGGAGACACTCTAAGCAGCCCCATTTTTGTTTGGTTTTGGAGACAAGATTGTGTCTGGAAGAGCAGTAAATAGGCAACTAGTAGAGACTTCTGCGGATAGAGGAGTGCTTAAGAGCGTTTATAAAATTAGGGACAGCTTGTGAGAGGACTGGGATCTGGGCCAAACTCAGATGCATAGGAACTTGTATTCTTGTTTACCTAATTGCTTCCCTAAACCAAGTCTTTGCTTCTAACATGGGATCATCAGATATTCCAGTTGTGAGCAGCAGTTTGGAATCTTCCTTCCCACGAGCAGTGCAGTTTCTGCACTTGTGTCCCGTGCAGACCAGAGCTGCCACTGTGTCTGTCACTGTGTCTGTGTCCCTTTAAAAAAAA
>LOEQ01007736.1:48749-59073 GCA_001685075.1 Bramus lutescens | reverse complement strand
TGCCTTGGCCTTTTGATAGGCCAGCCCTTAGGTGGGTGGAGTAGACAGAACAGAATGCTGGGAGAAAGAAAGCCGAGTCAGAGAGACACATGAAGCTCCGGCCCAAGATGGACAAAGGTTAGAAACTTCCTTGTAATGCTACAAGATTATTAAAAATGGGTTAACCAAGATGTGATAATTAGCCAATAAGAGTCTAGAACTAATGGGCCAGGCAGTGCTTAAATGAATACAATTTGTATGTTGTTATTTCGGGTGTTAAGCTAGTCATGCGGGAGCCGGGCAGGACAAAAAGCAGGCCTGCTCCCCTTTCACTACACTGACCATCTTTTAGGATGAATGGAGCTACCTTAATGTCAAAAGCATCAAGCAATCACATCCTGAGTTGGGATGTGCAATATGCTTGTCAGTCACTTAGAACAACTTCCAACTTTCTGACTGCCAGACAAGGTGGAAATGATCCACATTTTAGAGCCTCCACATAAGATGTTTCATATTTTTATATAATTGTCTTCTTGAAAATTTATTTACAATATTTTTAATTTTTATTAAAAATAAACACATAAGTGTAACAAGGACAATAATAGATATACTAAAATGAACAATAAAAGTCCAGTAGTCCTCAGCCCTACTCACAGAACTATAAGAAACTAAGGAACTCTGAGTGAGAAAAATAGTCTTCCCCAGGGAAGACTAGTTGTCCAATACCAAATGATTTTCCTGAATACATACACACAAGTAACAATATGTAGACTGTGCAGGCTGCATTTATGTATTTAGGAATGCTCTGTGTGTGTGTGTTTGTATCTGTACATATGTATGCATGCATGTGTGAATGTGTATGTTTATAAATATATAAGTATGTGTGTTCATATTTAATTAAGTATGTATGTTACAAGAATAAAGAAAAAATATACCATGAACTTTAAAGATGACAAGCATGGTTATATGGAAGTGTTTAGAGGGAGGAAAGGAAAGATTAAAATAGCATATTTATAAACTCAAAAAATTAAAGAAAGACTTAAAATACAGAACGTATTTTAAACATGCTCTTCCCCTCCCACCATTTCTCCTTGATCTTCTCACTTCCCTATCCTTCCAACTTGANCTCCCTCTCTCTCTATCTCTCTCTCTTCCTCTTCCCACTAACTTCACAGAAAATGAATGTCAAATAAACAAAACCTATATGAAATGTAGCTAATGAAAATAAAATGAAAAAAGCTACATTAAAGCAAACCAAAAAGTGCACAAAATCATAGAATCCATTTATTACAGATCAACTACCCCTAGGCATGGTACCTGTCCTAGAGTGTGGTATACTCAGTGTCATTTCATGGGAGAAAATTGATTTTCCACTTCCCAAAAGGTATCAATTGTGATTAGCTTTTGTGTTAGGGGTGGGATTTGGTGTTCAATTTTTCCTCTCAACAAGATACTTTCTAGTTGGAAACTGTGCAGATCTTGTACATGCCGTCACACTCTTTGAGTTCATAAGCATATGGATGCTATTGTATCTGTATTCAAAATAATTTCAGAAAGAAAATCTAAGTTGCTTTCTTTTTTCTTAAGAATTTTATTCATACAATCTTTTCTCATTTTACATAACCATCCCCATTCTTACTCCCTCCTCTTTTCCTGATCCCTCCACCTTTGCCCATACCACCTCCTCATTCACTCCTAGGAAAGAATAAGGCTTCCCATATGGAGTCAACAAAGTTTGACCCTTCACTTTGAGGCAAGACCAAGGCCTTCCTCTCTATATCTAGGCCGAGCAAATTATCCCTCTAAAAAGAATGTGCTCCTAGATGTCAGTTCAAACATTAGGGATAAATTCTGGTCCCACTGCCAGTGGCACCACAGACTGTCTCAGCCTCACAACTGCCCCCCACATTAAAGGGGACTAATTTGGTCCTATGCAGGTTTGCCCACTCACTATCAGTCCAGAGTCAGTGAGCTCTCACTAGCTCAGATCATCTGTCTCTGTGGGTATCCCCATCATGGTCTTGACCTCTTTGCTCATATTATCTGCTCCTCCTGCTTGGGCTGCTGTCAGTTAGCTCAGCCCAGTGCTTTGCTATAGAACAATGCATCTGCTTTCATCAGTTGCTGGCTGAAGGTTCTGTGATGAGAATTAAGGTTGTCATTAGTCTGGTTACAGGGGAAGGGCAATTTATGTGTTCGCTTCTCTGCTGCTTACAGTCTTAGCTACATGGGGTCATCCTTGTGGATTTCTGGGAATTTCTCTATTGTTAATGTTTTTAGATAGCCCTCAATCAGGACCTCTTTCTTTGCTCTCCCTCACTGTCCTTTCCCCTTCTTGAGCATCCTATTCCCTCATGTTCTCCTACTCCCTCCTTGTCTCCTCTCCCCCTTTCCTCTCATCCTCCCTTCTTCTACCTCTACTAATTTTCTCAGGAGTTCTTGTCTGTTTCCCCTTCCCAGGGGATCCATGTATGTCTCTCTTAGGGTTCTCCTTGTTACCTAGCTTCTGTGGTATCATGGACAATAGGCTGGTTATCCTTTGCTTTAGGTCTAATATATACTTATGAGTTAGTACTTACCATGTTTGTCTATCTGGGTATGGGTTATTTCATTCAGGATATTTTTTTCTAGTTCCATCCATTTGTATGCAAATTTTATAATGTCATTCAGGATTCAAGATCAACTAAAAGAAACAGTAGCACTCCTATATACAATTGATAAAAGTGCTGAGAAAGAAATCAGAGAAACATCACCATTTACAATAGCCACAAATAACATAAAATATCTTGGGTTAACACTAGCCAAACAAATGAAAGACCATTCAAAAAGAACTAAGTCTTTGAAGAAAGAAATTGGAGAAGATATCAGAAAATGGAAAAAATCTCCCATGCTCTTGGTTATGTAGGATCAACATAAAAAAACAGCAATCCGACCGAAATCAATCTACAGATTCAATGCAATTTCTTTTAAAATCCCAGCATATTTTTTCCCAGACATTGAAAGAACAATTCTCAATTTCATGTGAAAAAACAAACAAACAAAAAACAGAAGGACCAAAGCAATCCTCTAAAATAAAAGAACATCCAGAAGCATCACCGTCCCTGACATTAAGCTCTATTGTAGAGCCACAGTAATGAAAACAGGTTGACATGGCCATAAAAATAGACATGAGGAACAATGGAATCAAACTGAAGACCCTGATATTGATTCACACATGTATGAACACCTGATTTTTGACAAAGAAGATAAAATTATACAATGAAATAAAGAAAGCATATTCACTAAATGATGCTGGCATAACTGGATGTCAACATGTAAAATAAAGCAAACAGATCCATATCTATCCCCATGCAGAAAACTTAAGTCCAAATGGATCAAATACCTCAATATAAATCCAGCCACACTAAACTACACTGAAGAGAATGTGGGAAATAGCATCAAATAGAGGACTTATTCCCAAAATATATAATGAAATCAAGTATCTAGACATCAAATTACCAAATAATACAACTAAAAAATGGGGTGTAGATCTAAACAGAAAATTCGCAAAAGAAGAATTGCCAATGGCCAGAAGACACTTAAGGAGCTGCTCGACATCCTTAGCCATCAGTGAAATGCAACTCAAAATGACTCTGATATACCATCTTATACCTGTCAGAATGGTTAAGATAAAAAATAGCAATTATAGCTTATGCTGGAGAGGATGCTGAGTAAGGGAACTCTCCTCCATTGCTGGTGGAATAGCAAACTTGTACAGCCACTTAGGAAATCAGAATGTTGGTTTCTCATAAAACTGGAATTCAATCTACCTCAGGACCCAGCAATACAACTCATGAGTATAGACACAAAGAATGCTCACTAGTACTAGAGGGACATTTGAGTAACTGTTTATAGCAGCATTATTCATAATTGCCAGAACCTGGAGATGACCTAGGTGCCCTTCAACTGAAGAATGGATAAAGAAAATGTGGTACATTTACATAATGGAGTACTACTCAGCTTCCATTTCTTTAATGAATTTTTATTACCAGATATACTGTCAATAATTTAAGGTAAGTTGGCCATAAACATTTTCCTCAAAAATGTGTCCAATATTCTATTCCATTTTTGTGCAGTATTACATATGTATCTGGAAACAACCATACACAATAAACACACAGTGCTTCCCATTTGGCAGGTACTTTTTCAGTGCCTTCTTTAGTAATTAAATAACTTATTTCTCAGATGAGACAATTTGCACACTGAAATCAAATTAGCAAGCCTATTGGGTAGAAAATGCCAGGACTGGAGCTAAGCTCAGCCTGTCTGTACCTAGCACAGGTGTGCCCAAACATATGAAAATGTCATGTAGCTTAGCTATTAAACAGTTTCTACTTATTATATAATGCTATGTTTTTAAAAATGTGACTAGTTCTATCAACTTGAATTCCAAAATTTCTTTTTGGAAGAACTAATACCAATACTCCTCAAATTGTTCCACACAAAAGAACATTGCCAACCTCTTTTTATGTGGCTACAATTACACTGATACCCAAACCAAAGAAAGACATTACTGAAAAATAGAATTACAGACCAATCTCACTCATGAACTTTGATTCAAAAACACTTAATAAAATAATGGCAAATTGAATCCAAGACCACATCAGAAACATTGTCCACCATGATCAAGTTGGCTTCATCCTAGAGTTGCAAGGTTAGTTCAACATATGAAAATATATCAGTGTAATTCACCATATAAACAAACTGAAAAATAAAAACCACAGGATCATATAATTTGATGCTTACAAGCCTCCGACAAAGTAAAATATCCCTTAATGATAAAGGTCTGGGAGAGAGCAGGGATACAAGGAACATACCTAAACATAATAAAGGCAATATATAACAAGCCAACAGCCAACATCAAAATGGAGAGAAATTCACAGCAATACCACTGAAATCAGCAACAAGACAATGTTATCCACTCTCTCCATATCTATTCAATATATATTTGAGATCCTAGCTCTAGCAATAAGACAACAAAAGAAGATCAATGGGATATAATGAGAAAAAAAGTCAAACTCTCACTATTCGCTGATAAGATGATAGTTTAGATAAGCAACCCCAAAAATTCTACCAAGGAACTTCTACAGCTCATAAACACTTTCAATAATGTTGCAGGATACAAGATTAACTAAAAAAAAAGAAATCAGTAGCCCTCTTTTACACAAATAATAAATGTGCTGAGATAGAAATCAGAGAAACATCACCCTTCACAATAGCCACAAATAGCATAAAATATTTCATAGTAACTCAAATCAAACAAATGGAAGACCTGTATAACAAGAACTTTAAATCTTTGAGGAAATAAATTGAAGAAGACACCAGAAAATAGAAATATCTCCCATGCTTTTGGGTAGTAAAAATGACAGTATTACTAAAAAACAATTTATATATTTAATGTAATGCCCATTAAAATCCCAGAAAAATTCTTCACAGAACTCAGAAGAACTTCATAAGAAAAAGCAAAAAACCCAGGATAGCCAAAACAATCCTGTACAATAAAGGAACTTCTGGAGGCATCACAATCACTGACTTCAAACTCTACTACAGAGGTACAGTACTGAAAATAGTCTGGTACTGGCATAAAAAGAAAGGAGGACCAATGGAACCAAATCAAAGACCCAGATATTAATCCACACACCTATGNACATACCTAAACATAATAAAGGCAATATATAACAAGCCAACAGCCAACATCAAAATGGAGAGAAATTCACAGCAATACCACTGAAATCAGCAACAAGACAATGTTATCCACTCTCTCCATATCTATTCAATATATATTTGAGATCCTAGCTCTAGCAATAAGACAACAAAAGAAGATCAATGGGATATAATGAGAAAAAAAGTCAAACTCTCACTATTCGCTGATAAGATGATAGTTTAGATAAGCAACCCCAAAAATTCTACCAAGGAACTTCTACAGCTCATAAACACTTTCAATAATGTTGCAGGATACAAGATTAACTAAAAAAAAAGAAATCAGTAGCCCTCTTTTACACAAATAATAAATGTGCTGAGATAGAAATCAGAGAAACATCACCCTTCACAATAGCCACAAATAGCATAAAATATTTCATAGTAACTCAAATCAAACAAATGGAAGACCTGTATAACAAGAACTTTAAATCTTTGAGGAAATAAATTGAAGAAGACACCAGAAAATAGAAATATCTCCCATGCTTTTGGGTAGTAAAAATGACAGTATTACTAAAAAACAATTTATATATTTAATGTAATGCCCATTAAAATCCCAGAAAAATTCTTCACAGAACTCAGAAGAACTTCATAAGAAAAAGCAAAAAACCCAGGATAGCCAAAACAATCCTGTACAATAAAGGAACTTCTGGAGGCATCACAATCACTGACTTCAAACTCTACTACAGAGGTACAGTACTGAAAATAGTCTGGTACTGGCATAAAAAGAAAGGAGGACCAATGGAACCAAATCAAAGACCCAGATATTAATCCACACACCTATGAACACCTGATTTTTGACAAAGAAATAAAAAATAGAAAATAGAAAGCATATTTACTATCTAGCATGACTGGATATCAAATTTAGAAAAATGTAGAAAAAAATGAAAATAGTTCCATATCTATCACCATGCACAAAACTCCAGTCCAAATGGATCAAAAATCTCAACATAAAGCTAACCATACTGAACCTCATAAAAGAAAAATAGGAAGTATACTTGAACACATTGGCACAGGAAACCACTTCCTAAATATAACCCCAGAAGCAAAAACACTGAGAAAAACAATTAATAAATGTGACCTTCCAATGCTGAAAAACTTATGTAAAGCAAAGGACCAGCTAAACAAGAAAAGCAGCAGCCTTCAGAATAGGAAAATTTCTTCTCCAACCCCACACCAGACAGAGAACTGATCTCCAAAATATACAAAAAAACTCAATAATTTGATCATCAAAACAACAAATAATTTAATAAAAAATGGAGTACAGACCAAAACAGAGAACTCTCAACAGAGGAATCTAAAATTGTTGAAAGACACTTAAGGAAATGTTCAACATCCTTAGCCATCAGAGAAATGCAAATAAAAACAACTCTCAGATTCCATCTTACACCTGTAAGAATGGCCAAGATCAAAAACCTTGATGACAACTTATGCTGGACAAGATATGTGGAAAAGGGAACACTCTTGCATTGCTGGTGGGAGTGCAAACTGGTACAGCCCCTTTGGATATCAGTATAGCGATTTCTCAGAAAATTAAGAAACACCCTTCATCAAGACCCAGCAATACCACTTTTTGGGTCTATACCCAAAGGAATGTTCAATTATACCACAAGGACATGTGCTCAATTATCTTCATAGCAGCATTATTTGTCATGCTGAGAACCTTGAAACAACCTAAATGCCCCTTGACCAAAGAATGGATAAGGAAAATGTGATACATTTATAGAATGGAGTACTACACACAGAAAAAAAATAATGACATCTTGAAATTTTCAGGCAAATGGATCATATAGAGTGAGGTAACCCAGACCCAGAAAGACAAGTATCATATGTACTTACTCGTAAGTGGATTTTAGAGATAAAAGAAAATAAAACCAGCCTGCAATCCATAATCTCAGAGAACCTAGACAACATTGAAGACCCTAAGAGAGACATACAAGGCTCTAATCTACATAGGAAGTGAAAAAGACAAGATTTCCTGAGAAAATTGGGAACATGGGGAGCATGGCAGAGGGTTGAAGGGGAGGGGATAGAAAGGGAGGGGAGCAGAAAAAATGTATAGCTCAATAAATCAATAAAATAATTTTTGCAATATATTGTCTTATGACTAATATTCTTTTTGTGATTAAAATATTTAATCATTATTTGAACATGCACATATACATGCACATATTGAGTTTAACATTTGTATCATCTCCTTTTCTAATTTTGGAATAGTCTGTAATATTTCACACACTTTACCTATGTTCATTAGTTAATAGCTTTTCAATGAAATATAAAAGGGAAATAAGTATTATATAAACAAGAGATGTGAAAGAAAACAAGAATTGGTGCATTGAACTAATTATTTAGTCAATACTTAGTGGCCAAATGATGAAACTATTTGAGAAATAGTCCTTGAGCCCTTTTAATGGTTTTTGAGAACAAATAGAGATAATAGGTGTGTAACAATTTCTCTGACATCCAGTTAATAGAAAATATTTATGAACTCATTAAATCTTTACAGAGAAACACAGCCATTTCCCTCATTTTAAAAAAGGAATCCTTGTTTTAAACTCAACTGAATATTTACTATCTGTATACTGGTCTTGGTATTATGTGAACAAATTTCAAATTAGTGCAGTAAAAACAAAACTGGCAATATCTTCACCAAACAAAAGAGAGAAAATAACCTCAAATTCTTACTAATTTCAAAGTAAACTAAATGGTCTAAGGAACTAAATGTTCTATAAAGTTTTTCTTCCTGTCAGATCCACAGATTAGGGTGAAATACAGTTGATTCTAATAATGCTTCCAATTTTATCCTGGGATATAAAGGGCATTCCAAAGCCCTTTAGAATTTCTTAGTGTTAGAAATGATTTTTGTCATTTTATATCGTTGTCTGTTCTAGTCACTTACTTTTCTTTATAGGATGAGGAATTGTTAAATATATTAGAAAAAAATCATATTTGAAGCTAAAACTGAAGAAAAGATACACAATCTAATCTCTGGCAGCTACGCAGCATCTTGTTTTTTCTAGCATTTATCTTCTTAAGAGGAAAGTTTGTAAGAAAATGAACTGAAGCTGGATAAGAATGCAGGCAACACAGCCATTTCCTGTGGTCCCAGATGAATGCTACACAAGGGGGACATTTACAAAGGTCTTCTGTTCAGGTTGCAGCAGCCTGTGGAGGAGACCTAAGTAGGAGTGGTGATGAGCAGAAGGGGAGAGAGCTTAGGAGAAATTTGCAAAGCGCTTAATTTCCTGAGTGTCTTTGAAAAAACAAATTCCTTAAGCACAAATAATTTTATCTATTAAACTTTCATAATTTAAAGTAATTCATGTGTTTATAAATTCCTTTGTAACTGCAAATATTGAAAGCATTACTGTCATAAAGAATAAATGAAGGTAGTTTAACTGCAAAGATAGATTTCCCAAACTTGCATCTCTATTTCTCATTGGGCTGGATGAGATTACCTGTTTTGGTTCCTGATGTAGGAGGGTCGTCTGTCTATGTGTTGCTTTTATTGGTTAATAAAGAAACTGCCTTGGCCTTTTGATAGGCCAGCCCTTAGGTGGGTGANTATAATGGGCCAGGCAGTGTTTAAATGAATATAATTTGTGTGTTGTTATTTCTGTGTAAAGCTAACCATGCGGGAGCCGGGTGAGATGAAAAGCAGGCCTGCACTCCCCCATCACTACAATTGGTGCTCCAATGTGATGGACTAAATCCACTTAAAAACCTGAGAGGACTTAAAAAGGAGAAAAAGAATTTAACACAGCTTTTTGCTGTTTATGGGTGGCGTGCCGCAGAGAGAATTTCCTGACTCAGCAGGAAAAAAACTACACCATTTTAAAACACGGCTTCCTGGGCCCTGCCACTGGTGCAAACTCCAGCTATGGTACATTTCTGGGCCAGGACGTTTGTATGCCCACTCAGGGTAGGGAATAAAGTGGCTAATACCATGCTCATGGCTCGACTCTTCCTGCCTTGGTAGGCAGCGGGGGTCAGGTCTAATAAAAAGTGACGTTTTTTAAAATACCAGTTTCTGGGCTGTGCCGCCATTGCAATCTCTCTCTGGCTCTTGCAGGAGACAGAGCTTTTAAATGGAGCATTTAAAGCAAAGTGCTACTATTTGTTTGATGTCAACTAGACTCGCTGTGCCTAAAAAGGGGTCATTGCTTGCTGTGGCTCAGAGGCACAAGCAGCTCCACCATGCTACTGGTGCAATGTGCAAGGCTCAGAGGCACGAGCGCCTCTGCCATGTTGGACTGGGCAGGGCAAGCCCACACATCCTGTTTTTGACCTGGAAATGTCACAGCTTAGATTCTTAAGTACTTATTGATTTAAAACTACAAAACAAAAATGCTCCTGGATAGTAAAAAAAATTACAGATTCACAATAGGATAGATTCAGACATAAAAGACCTTTAAATGGGTCACATTGTTGGATGACTGTACATAGGCTTAGGAGAGATAAGAAAAAAATATAGAAAATAAAGTTAATGCCTTAAAAAAGGATAAAGTCTTTAAAGAGACAGAGTACAGATATTTATAGATTAAAAGAAATAAAGAAAAATAAGCCACGTAAAAATAAAAATTCACAGAGGGTCTGGATTATGTATTTT
>LOEQ01007736.1:19210-33952 GCA_001685075.1 Bramus lutescens | reverse complement strand
TATCTATCTATCTATCTATCTATCTATCTATCTACCTATCTATCTACATATATATCAAATTGGTCTTAACTTTGTATCAATAAACCAAGAACCATAACAATGCAAAGTATTCATCTCTTTATAGCATATCCTCCTTTAAATGTAAACAAACATTTATAACCAATATTTAAGAATTTGAGAGTAGCTCTCTCCAAACTGCTTGCTGCTGTTTATTGTGCCAAGTAGTTTGGCGGGTGTTCATGATGCCCTTTCAGAGGGTCTTGGTCCTTCAAACCACATTAGTCTGGAAGGAATCCTCAGGTTCTCATCCTGTGTAGAAGCAAAGAACCTCTTTTCAAAAGCAAATTTTAAAGTCAAGATAACTTTAAAGTATATATGTTGGTTTAGCTTAGCCGTCTCCATAATGAAATGTCTCTCTGAACTCGAAAATTCAAAGAAAGCACAGTAGTATATATAATTTAGGCTCTCTGTGTATATTTGATCTTTCTTACTCTATTACTTTTTCTACAAGTTTACTCTGTCTCTTTAAAGACTTGGTTTTATTATTAAAAAACATTTACTTCTTTATATAACTCTCTATACTCTTTTTCTTCTTTCTCCCAAGTCCTACATACATTTTTTAAAAAATACACTGTGACCCATTTAGAGGTCTCTTTATCTGAATTTGTCTTTATTGTTTATCTATTTTCATTTTCTTGCCAGAAATGCTTTTAAAATGGTAAGCAGCTTGATCTCAGCAACCATGGATGCTAGCTGTGACTTTCTCAGGCTTTCAATATGGCAGAGGTAGTTCACTACCTACTCTGAGACTGCCGAGTGGAAGACATCTTCATCACCTCAACTCTGGGTATAGAGCACATAAACCCTTTTTATCTGAGTAAAAGCTAAATCTGTTACACAATGCACAGTGTAACCTGGAGATATCTCTATGTGTGGTGGCAGGAATACTTCATGCTTTCCTTTCTCTGCAATACTAGTAAACCTGATTTCACCACCTGCTGAGGCAGGGAGTACTGAGTCATGGACATGATCTCAGCTACGTTGCTCCCAAGCCTGAGTGGGTACAAAGCATCTGGACCCGAAGTAGGTGGCAGCCATCAGTCCCAAACATTTCAGACCATGCTGGTGTAGCAATTTGTTGCTGGATGCTGCTTTTTCATTATGGGCACTTGGGCCCAAAATAATCACTCATAAACTATATTTTGCAATACTTTTTGGCCAATAGATTAAACATATTTCTAGCTAAGTCTTATATATTAAATTAACCCATTTTTATTATTTTATTCTTTACCGTGAGTTCTGTGGCCTACCAGAAGAGTTCCAGTACATCTGTCTACAGTGGGTAGCTACATGGCATTTACTGACTTGTTTTCTTTCTCCCAGCATTCAGTTTAGTTTTACGGCCTAGCTTTACTCTGCATAGCCATTGGCCAAAAGCAGCTTCCTTATTAACCTGGCCACATCCGCAGTGGAGTTACCCTGCAGTGACTTGGTAAGTTTTCAGGCTCAGGCATGCTTCCCACTCACCTGCCTCTTTCCCTGTTGCATAGCTACTTGTATAGCCTATGGTTTCTGTTTGCTGTTCATGATCTCTGGGCTCCTTGCTCTGTGTACAGAATTTATTTAATAGCTTTAAATTTGTCAAGCAAAGCATATTTGTCAGTATTTAACCAGGCACCAACTCATGGAACCAAAGATGTGCAAATAGTCCCTGTATGTCATGACTCCCTGTCATGTGGCTACAACTGTGACACCTGCTAGTCAATAAAGATTATTACACCTACAAAAAATTACTGAAATCTAATGGCAGTAAGTAAATTAATAAATTTGAAAGTTACATGATTTCAGACAATATTACCATTCAAGAATTTAATAACCTTTTTTTCTTATACTGTGGTTGGTATTCTTCAAGGCTTAGATTTTCATTATACATCCATTTTCTAATTTTGGGAAATAGTTTTGTTTTTCATATGGTATCATTAAGAAAATAGTTTGATAACAGAGCCAAGAATGAGGCACTTTTAGAAGTGATACAGTTTATAGACTAATAATGAACAGCTAGTTGAAAAAAATTAATACTATTGCAAAGGTTAACATTAACTTGGCAGACAAAATCCAATCAATGTCATCATTATTGAAATATTACCTGAAAGAATTTGTGCTATTGAATTTTATAATAAGAATCTGTTAACAATTGATGATAGGTTAATGGATAAGGAATCTCACCAGGAAGGCAATATACATGCCATCAAAATTATGTCCAAGGATGAGATATTATCATTACAGGACACATTTTAAACCTTGGGATCATCAATGAGAGCATTAAAATGGATCACTGGACAGGAAATTCAGACTTTACAAAATGCACTGGTAAAGAGATTTGAAAAGGTTGAAGAAATTACCAAGAATGATGAGGATCAAGAAAAGATACAAGGACAGGATTTAACCTTGCCAGTATGTGCCAGTGTCCAGGATGGCTTATCCAGAGTTTTAGCTACCTATGCAGTAATATCCTCTGAGAGTCTATCTGGCACAAAATACTCTAAGGTACTCAAAGGATTCACATGGCAACTTACAGGTAATAGCAATCTAAAAAAATAAGCAAGTAATATTATCTTATGGCCTGCATTCACCATTTGTTAGGGGAATGGTGAAAACATGGGTTTTAGCAATAAGGCTACTGGATATGATTGGCTTCAATTAATTTCAGTAGTCTTAGAAAATATACCCCAGCTGCTATGTAAATGCTATTGGTGAGAAGAGACAAAAATTTAAGAATAACAGAGAAAAGTGAAAGGATTTCCAAAATCAAACTCTTGGAAAGAGACATTACTACAATCCTCAGGACCAATTCCCATAATGAACACACCTTGTCTTTCTGTGGTACAGCAGCTTTAAATGCTTGGGACAGTATTCAGGAACTAGAAAAGCAAACTGAATCATATAAATATATCAGGGTTAAACAGGGCCAGAGAAAACTCTTTTGTGATTTGAATAAGAGACCTTGAAACTAGGTGTGTACTTATTAAATAACTAGCTTTTGAAAATTCAAACTTAGAATGCAAAAAGGGTTTTGGGCCTTTAAAGGTTAGGTTAGCATTAATGGATGAATGGCTCCTGAATATAATGAACATTGAGACATTTGATAATAATACTGAATCTTGGGTAGGAGAACCAGTTTCCAAAGGCATGAGGAGACATCAAAATGCCAAATGTCTTCATTATGGTAGAATAGGACACTTGAAAAAGATTGTAGACAAGAAATTCCTAGGAATAAGTCTCCACTGGGAATGGCAAGAAAAGGCAGTCTCAGTCTTATGGAATATGTAGGAGGTATGGCAAAGGCTGACATTGGACCAATGAATGTAGATCAACAAAAGACAGACAAGGCAACCTGATGCCATTGGGATACTTCTTGGTGGGTCCTCTTGCAGGACCCCAAGTCAAGTGTGGTCCACTCATTCCCAGTAACAGTGGAGTACATGTCTCACCAGGACATTTTAAAAGTCTATTGCCTACTATAAAAACTATACTGTTCTGGATGATGGACTTGACATGGAGTAGGAACTCCAGTAGAAAATAGAAAACATAAAATTTTGGCAGACTTCTATGAATGATCAAAGACCAAAGCTAAGAGTGTGTATAAATAACATTGTAATGGAAGAATTACTAGGCATTGTTGTGGATCTGAGTATCATTACTACAATTCTTGGCATACAAATTGGCTTCTTCAAAAGGCAGATGTTCAATTTACAGAAATTGGAACCATATGTAATATTTAGTCAATTTCCTAAATCTATAATTTATCATCAAATGGATGATATTTTGTTATTTGACTTAAATGCAAATTCTTTAGAAAAATGTTTGAAGAAGTAAAGAAAGTATTTCCTAGATGGGGATTCCAAATTGCTCCTGAAAAAATACAGAGAGGAGATTCAGTCAATTACTTAGGTTATAAAATAGATTTACAGACAATTAGAACACAAAAGGCACAAATTAGGAGAGACCTATAGTGGACACTTAATGACTTTCAAAGAGTATTAGGAGACAATTTCAGTCTATGACCAGTGCTTGGGATGATGCCTGATCTATTAATTCATTTAAACAAAACTTTGATGGTATAAAAGACATTAATGATCCCAGGGAATTAACAGCTGAAGCTGAGAAAGAGTTAAATGAGGTTGGAGAGGAATTACAGCAGGTGCATGTGGATAAAGTAAATCTAAATCTTAATTGCATTCTATTCATATTACCTTCCAGAATTTTCCCTATGGGAATTTTAATTCAGAGGTAAGATAGTATCTTACAATGGATCTCTTTTACATAAACCAAGTAAAAAATTAAAAACTCTTGTATAAATGGTCTCCTAATTAACTATGAAAGGAAAATTGAGACTTCCTCAACTAGCAGATATAGACCAAGCAGAGTTTATAGTGCATTTTATTAATGATAAAATTTAAAAACATATATGGGAAGACAATGAACTATGGCAAAGAGCTTGTGCTTTTTTTTTAAGGAGTGATTTATAGCAATTCTCCCAAAAGTGATAGAAGTAACCTTATAAAAAGAACTGCTTGGATTCTTCCCCAAATTGTATGTGATGCACAAATAATTGGAGCCTCTACATTTTATACTGATCCAATTAAATCAGGAAAGGAAAGCTACTATCAAAAGATTTAAGTAAAGTGGAACAAAGTCATTATAATTCTGTCCAAAGGCAGAGCTATATAGTATTTTCATTGTACTAAGAGATTTTAAAGTACCTCTCAATATAGTTACTCGTTGACAGTATGGAGAAAGAGTTGTCTTGCATATCAAAACTGCTGAATTTCTACCAGATGATACAGAATTGACTTCATCATTCATTCATGTTTAAGATATAATCAGGAATAGATTTTGTCCCATATACATAACACACATTCAATCCCATATTGGTCTGCTAGTTCCTATAGCACAAGATAATGCAGAAATTGTTCTATTATTAATTGGAAATATACTGAATGTCTTATAATTTTATAAGAAACATCATGTCAATTGCAAAGTTTTAAATAAAGAGTTTCTTATTACATGCTCACAAGCTAAGGAGATTATAAAGTGATGTCCTACTTGACCTTACTATAACAAAATACCATTACTTTCATGGAATAGCCCAAAGTGTACACAAGGAAATGAAATATGCAGATGGATGTGTTCTACTTTACATAATTTAGAAAATTAAAATATATATACCACACCATAAACACTTATTCAGGTTTTCAATGGGCAACTTCTTTGAGCTCAAAATTGGCTGATTCAGCAATCATGCATTTATTAGAAGTTATGGCCATCATGGGTATACCTGCACAAATAAAACCTGACATGGTCCAGTATATGTGTCTACGAAAATTAATTTTTTTTGCTTATTATAATATAAAGCATATTTCTGGTATACCAAACAATCCTACAGGTCAGGCAGTAATAGAAAGGTCAAATCAAACTATAAAGGATATGTTAAACAAACAGAAAGGAATGAAAATAGCCCCAGAAACAGATTGTAAAATGCTTTAGTAATCTTGAATTTCATAAAGCTAATGAGAAAGGAATAATGGCAGCAGAGAGACAATGGATAATACAAAAGACTTCTGATTTAAATCAGCTGGTGTATATCAAGGATGTGTTGACCTCAGACTGGAAATCAAGAGATGTGCTATATTGGGGAAGGGGTGTTGCTCTTGTTTCCAATGAAAAGAAAATCAATGGATACCATGAAAATTAATAAAGATTTGATTTGAAAAGGAGAAACCTCTTGAGACAATGAAATGAAAGCTCATCCACTGAGTTGACAAACACACAGGTAGTAAGAAAACCTTATAATGTTTGGGGCAGGGTTCTGTTCTTCTTTTTGCAAGAAACTACACATTAAAAATTCAAGAGACCGTGAATGTTTGGATGCCAAATGAGGAAAATATTACCCAGAAAGGATCACCAAACAAAGAGGAATATGACTTATGATGACAGGTCATCTGTAGGGTAAAATTTCATTTGTACATTGGATATANNNTATATATATATATACAGTAGAAATATAAACTCACTTAAAGAACAAAATTCTCAAATTCAAGCTTGTTGTTAAAAATATTAAGATTTTTATTTCATGTCAGAAGACATCTGGGCTGGTACAGAAAGAAAAAAAGATCTTAGGAAAAATTTTACTTTTCTCCATACCTATTTTGTCTATATCATATCTTTTGTTAAATATATGTTTATGTAAATAATGTTTAAGTTTTCCACTATGAACAATAGATTTTCCTGCTGTAATCTTTGAAGTTTCCAGGTAGATGATGAGGCCACAAAAGAATAACTCCACCTGGATGATATGACATCATGATGCTGATAGAGTTTCTTTAAGACTGGTTTTGGGTACCAGCTTCTCAAGATGGTTCCTTCTTGGTAAGCTGAAATGGTTCACCTTCTTACAACGTTCTGGCAAGAAATCCAAATAGAAACCTCAGAAAAACCCTGTCAACTATTCAGAGACTATTTGCATTATACCAGACAGTAATCTTGAAACTTAACTATAATTTTACTTTTACAGGATCCCATAGGAAGAACATAACCCCAATGATAGCTAGAAGTAATTCTAGAAGATGATGTCCCCTCTCCCAACAAAGTTCCTGCTGATCGTGGACAATGATAATCTTATGGTGACCTAAAGAAAAATTTGAATTATGGACAAATCCTGACTGGAGTATTCAGTGAGTCTTGTTACCCCAGGCAGAAGTCTTGACTTGGTTCTGGACATAGAACTCAGACATCTGGGCCATTTGCTCATATTGGAGTCTCTTCAGGGGGTCTTCCTTGATCAAACCTGATTTTTCTTCACCCAGAATGAATCTACAGCCTCTCATTCCCTGTGGAAACAAAAACAAAATCTCTACTCCAAACTAACACATTTTTGATTTAAATTTTAAAGTCAAAGCATTTTTAAAATACATATATTGGATTATTCCAGCAGCATTTATAATCAAATGTCTTTTTAGCAGCTTTTGCTCCTTCCCCATTCCTCAAACAATTTAACAACAACACACTAACATGCAAGTTCAAGACTCTGTGTAGTTTTCTACTTTATGTGGTTTTACTTTAATCTCTATTTATTTTATTTTTATTTTTTTGGCTTTTTGAGACAGGGTTTTTCTGTATATCTTTAGCTGTCCTGGAATTCACCCTGTAGAGCAGGTTGTCCCTGAACTCACAGGGATCCACCTGCCTCTAATGTGGGATTTCCCTTCGGATTCTGTGATTACCATTCATGAATAATAACAATAATAATAAAAACTTCCTTGGCCTGTTGATAGGGCAGAACAGAACTAGGCAGGGAAAACTAAATGCAATGTTGGGAGAAAGAAGGCAGATTCAGAGGGAAGCCATGGAACCATTGGAGATAGATGCTGGGAACTTTACCCAGTAAGCCACAGTCATGTGGCAATATGAAGATTAATATAAAAGTTTTAAATTAATATGACCTAGCCAATAAAAAGCCAGAGCTAATGGGCAAAGCAGTGATTTAATTAGTAGAGTTTCTGTATGATTATTTAAGTTCTGAGTGTCCAGGACAAACAAGAGTCTCTGCCAACAAATTGGTGCCAACATCATTGACTAAAATCGACTTGAAACTTGAGAGGGCTTGAAAAGGAATTCTAGACACAAAATACAGAGTTTAACAGGTTTTGCTTTTCTATTTGCTGGTGGCATGCCACAGCTCCTTTAAGAGAGGTTTCCTGACTCAGAAAGCCATGCCCATTTGAAATGCCAGCTTTCTTGGCTGTGCTGCCAGCATGAACTCTGGCTATTTCAGGAGACTGAACATTTCAATGTGGTTTGTGAGCAATGTGATGTGGCTTGCTTGGTGACAACATGGGCTCCTTGTGTGCCTAGAGATAGGGCAGTATGCACGGTTCTCAGAGGCAGTGAGCAGCTCCACCATTCTGGGCTGGGTAGGGCAAGCAGAAAATACTGTATACACCCTAGTAATGCTGCAACTTAAGTGCTTAGCATTTTAAGCACTGCTCCTGGACAGTAAAAAAGTACAGATACACAATAAAGACAAATTCAGATAGAAAAGCCCTCTAAATCGGTCACAGTGTTGGATAAATGTATATAGACTTGGGAAAGAGAAGAAAAAGAATATAGACAGTTATAAAAAGAAGTAAATGGTTAAAAAAGGTAAAGTATTTATAGAGACAGAGTACAGACAGTCAGATTAAAGGTGTAAAGATAATAAAATAAATTTAAAAATAATAGAGTAAAATCTAGCCATGTAAAGATGGAGAATACACAGAGAGTCTGGATTATGCATACTATTGTGTTTTCTTTTAATTTTTTGACTGTGAAGGAGCTAAGTTCAGAGAGACATTTCATTGTATGGGCTGCTAAACTAAGGGAACATATATATTTTAAAGGTATCTTGATTTCATAATTTGTGTCTAAGGATGTGTTGCTTTGGAAAAGAGCTTCTTCTTTTGCTTTCACAGAGGATGAGAACCTGTGCAATTGTTCCAGAATGATATGGTTTGATGAACCAAGACCCCATGAAAGGTTGCCTTGAACATCCCTCAAAAAATTACTCTACCCAATAAAAAGCATAAAGAAGTTAAGACAGAACTGTGTCCATATTTCCAAATATTGTCTGTAAATGTTTGTTTACCTTTAAAGGGGGATATGCTAAAGAGATGGATACTTTGTATTGTATGGATCTTGGTTTATTGATACAAATTTAAGACCAATTTTGTTATATGTGTATTTCTGCTCTTCATTAAGGTATAAAATTGTGTGTTTCATTCAAATATATACTGTATAATTAAGAAATATAGGTTAATAGATAATCACCAAGCTTGTAGTCATGTTATTTAGATTGTCTAGATATACAGAGATGTATTTCAGAAAGATAGGCATTCTTCAAACCTTTTAAAGACTATAGAATATGGCATTTAAAAAGTTTTCAAGAATTTAGAATATTTCATGACTGTGAGATACATCTTATCCTGGCAGCACCAGTCTACTTCATGAGGATAGTGGACATCAAAAAGTCTCCTTATGGAGTTTATTAGCCATTTGGGAAAGAAACTGCTCTTGTCTGGACTAATTAACCAGACATGCAGGACCCACAGAGAAATGACTGCTGAACTTGCCTAAATGTGAGAAAGGGCCTTTGGGGTTCCTGTTTCATTAAAGAGTCTGCCAGACACATTCAGGACACAGAAGTAAGTGACTGACAAACTGCCAAGATAGGCAGAACTGTCTTTGAAATGTCCTGCTTCATGGAAAATTCTGCTGAGTACTGTGGGCCTGTAGGCTGAAGACTAGATGACCCAATGATACAAAAGAAGGCTGGGTGACTGTCCAGGTAGCGAGGTGCCTCTGTCAATTCTAGAGTTTTGGGAGTTGCTGACAATGTATTTCCTATTTACTTAGGCAATCTTATATTCTTCCTGAGCCTTTGATGGAGTTGAAGAATTTATAGTGATAGATATGGCTTTCCTTAGTTAGGATAAAATATAAAGTAGATATAAATATTGTAAATGTAGTTCTTTCTTGATACCTGTTTTGTTATATGTAATTTTATTATGTTAAAGTTAAAGTCTTCCTTTTTTATTTAAACAGAAAAGGGGAGGTGATGTTGGCTTTTCCTCTGTATGCTGTGATTTTATTAATGAAAAAAGAAACTGCCTAGGCCTATTGTTATGGCATAAAAGAGCTAGGCAGGATAAACTAAACAAAATGTTGTGAGAATGAGGGGTGGAGTCAGGGAGAAGCCATGGAGGTGCTGGAGACCAGATGCTGGAATCTTTACCTAGTAAGCCAAAGCCACTTGGTGTTATACAGATTTATAGAAATGGGTTAAATTAATATAAGAGTTAGCCAATAAGAAACTAGAGCTAATGGGCCAAGCAGTGATTTAATTAGTACAGTTTCTGTATGATTATTTTGGGTCTAAGCTACCCAGGCAGCAGGGAGCCAACAAGTGGCCTCTCCTCCTACATGCCTCTTCGTCCCCAGTGTTGGGATTAAACGTCCACACCTTGAACTCACAGAGATCTGTCTGCTTCTGCCTCACAAGTGTTAGAATTAAAGGTATATGCCACTACAACCAACTATTCTCTTTTTTTCTTTTAAGTACTTTATCCTTTCTTTTTCTCCCAAGTCTACATGTATTTTTAAATATACAGTAAATTGTTTAGAGGTTTGAGGTTTTCTTCCTCTTTGAATCTATCTTTATGGTATATCTCTCTTTTTCTGACCACATGAGTCTTTAATTTGCTAAATGATATGTTTAGAATTAAAGCTGTTGCTTTGATGACTGGATACAGCCCATTTTTTTTCTGATAATCTAGCCTCATGGCAAAGGAACTGGCCAGATCCATGTTTATTGCCATAACTCCATGACATTACTAGGTTCCTGCCATCACCAAACAGCATACAGTCAGCTTTTCATCAACACCATTTACGTGTTTCATGGCAGGACCTCCTAAAAGAGCTGCAAAGTTCTGCAGATAAAGTTGAGTCAGGAAGCCTCTTTTAAATGAGAGTGCTTGTCTCTATCAAGCAAAGACCACCTGTGAAAGTGCCGCTATCAAGAAGCTATGCTTAGTTCTACTTTTTCTAACTAGAGTAACTTCCCATGATCTCTCAGGCTTTTAAAGTGGATTTGGTGTGCCCCTCATTGGCACGTCATTCTGTTGGTAGATGTTTCTGTCCTACCAGGTCCTGCAGTCATTAAGTCCCAATGAAATCACATAGAGGTCTATATTAATTATAAACCGATTGGACTACTAGCTTAGGCTTCTTATTAACTCTTATATCTTACATTAGACTATAATTCTTGTCTATGTAACCCACATATGTTAGCTTGGTACCGTTTTGTCAAGGCAGTCACATTTTATTTGCTCTATGTCTAGCTTCCTCTGTGTCAGGGTGATGACTACAGACTGAATCTTGTTCCAAGAATTCTGATCTTATCACCCTGCCTCTTCTTCCTACCTGGTCATCCCACCTACACTTCCTGCCTGTTTACTGGCTAATCAGCATTTTATTAAAATAAAATTGACAGGGTACAGACCATTGTCCCACAACACAGGATAAAACAAAAAAGACTACCAAACCTTGCCCGGACAGGGTAAGATGGTTCTAAAACTTTTTCTACCTCTGAAAATGGTCTGTCAGTTATTCCAGGCCTTAGCCAAAATTGTTTTCTTCAACATTGCAAATGAGACTTTGGATGATTTCCCAGGTAGCCAGTTGTCTCTGTCATCTACTGCATATTTTGGAAGCTGCTTAATTGCACTGCCTGACTACTCAAGTTATATTATCTCCTTATTCAAGCCTTTGATGGGGTTGAAGATTAGATAGTCATAATTACTTACCTCTTATATTTTATCCATGCCATTTATAATATAATACTTGACTCCTTAGGATAGAATGATTATTGAAACATTTAACATATGTTCATATGTTCCTTGTTTAGTATTGTTTATGCTGGCTGTAATTCTAATTTTATAACTGATATTTGTTCTTATTATATATAGTTTTGTATTAGGCTTAGAACTCTCTTATTTTAAAAAAGGGAGGAAGCACTGTAGGAATTCCTTCAGCCAGTAGACTTTAAGTTACCAGCTCACTTGGCCATGGCCTCATACTATAAATGCTAAGTGTGCACTTGCTCTCTCTTTCTTCTAACTTTTGGATTTGATACCTGTTCCCCATTTGTGCAGATAACTGTGATTGGTGAGTCTACCCTAAATAAATAATCCTTTATTATATGCAATTCTTAGCTATTATGTAGGATTATTTTGTAACTTCCATCTATACTCACTATAGATATTTGGGCCATTGTAGAGGCATTTAGTTTGAGTGCACATGGAGGGATTCATGCTGCTTAACAGGACACCTTGTGGACATTTGTGAGTTCATGCTCTCTAAGACTGGATTAGTTACTTTGAGTGTGGATCATAAAACAAGGTCATGTTTTATGTTTCACTTTTCAATGCTTCAGCTTGCTTTTGTGACTATCTGCTGATTCATAAGGCAGCACAAGTTCTTTCCTAATATGACTATCTTGTCTTATTCCCATGAGCTAATTCAATGGTTACTTCATAATTTACCTGGTTTTAGGTACTTTTATAAAAACAGAAAAGATTCTAAGTTATTGTATATGGGGCTAAGATCATGGTATGCATTCTGGAAGCAGTTTGTGTGAGATCCATTCTAGGCCAGTCCATTGACTTAGAGTGAGTAACAACTTAAGTTCCTGTTTTAGTAACCCCCTGATGTTTCTGTTCAGATATCTGATAGTTTGAAGAACACATATATGAAAATTTTCTGTCTAATGGAAGAATTATCGTGAAAAGATTTAAACTAACTTCTAGCAATTACTCTTTAGCTTTTATAGATATTAACTAGAAATTTATGAGGGATAACAGTTTTCCAGCTTGAATCAAGTATTGTGATTTGTGAATCCAAAGAACCTGTGACATTCTTAGAATTTTAGATATGCCATTTTGCATTAAAATATGTGAGAAGCTGATTCTCTGTGACATGACAACTGTGTACAAGTATGCTTTAAAAATAATGTACATAATATGCATAAAACTTTTAATCAAATCATAGATTTTGCTCAGTTACATTTCTAGGTAGTATTTTGCAAATCTAGGACAAAACTGTAATCAAGAGCAAATGGTTGGAATCCAATTATTCTGTCAACTGAACTGAACCCATGACCACACTCTGATATTCCCAAAGTTTGAGGGGCATATTCTATTATCAAATTTCTCCTCATCACATGTTGTAATTTAGTATTTAATTATGTGTATGAGAAAAATCAGGTGAGATATATTTTATTAAGACACATTAAATATATCCTTGATTTATTTTTTTACAGAATTTTTTTTAAACTGGCTGAGACGTTTAAAAATGGCAAAACTAATATAGAGACTCAGCACCATCTCTGAAATTGTTTCATTGGTTGAGTTTTGAGCAAAATGAAGAAAAACATATTTATTAACTTTCCACTCTGGAAATATTTGCATTATGTTATGAAGTAATTATGGGAACAGTTTCCTCATTACAACTGAAACAAATAATCAAATTCATGTCAATTTTTTATTGATATGTAATAAATTAAATGATTGCAAGTGTTTCTAGTAGGGGCATTTTAGTTACTTAAAGTGATGGAGAAGTAGGTACTTAATTGAACTGCTAAAATACACAGAGAAGTCATATTATACACATAGAAGTCACTTGGGGCTCAAAGAACATTCATAGTTTTGCAACTAAAATTGATTTTCATGAATGGGGACCCAAGGAAGGGAGTTATTTGAGAGCCCTGTTTAGTAGACAAAAGAATTTCTTTATTGCATATTTGCACAGTATGAATTCTGAAACATTCAAAAGACTGTTCTGTTGCAGATATAGAAACATATGTCTCTAAAGCAATTCAAAAGTATAAAGGTAGTTCCTTGTAGATGGAGACTGTTAATTCATTTCCCAGCCATCCAGACCCAAATAATAACATAGAAACTATATTTAATGCAACACTGCTTGGGCTATTAGCTAAGGCTTCTTATTAACTAACTCTTACATCTTAAATTGGCCCATTTCTATTCATCTATGCATCACCATGAGTAAGTTCTGGCTGGTGGCTGGCTTCTTTCTCCTTCAACAGCTACATCACCTGCCACGTACACTGCCTACTCTTTCTCTATATCTCTTTTAATATTTCCCATGTGGCTATATTCTGTCCTGCCATGTGCCTAGAGCAACTTCTTTATTAACCAATGGTAATTGATAACATATTCAAAGCATACAGAGGGGAATTCCAAATCACCTCCCCTTTTCTGTAAAACTAAAAAGGATGGTTTTAACTTTAACATAGTAAAATTACATAAAACAAACAGTTATCAAGCAATAATTATAGGTACAATATTTAGTCCATTTACCTTTGGCAAATTAAGGGAAATACTCTATCATCTAGACTCTCTAAAATGTAAAATTTTATATTTAATTTATCTTTGATAATTTTTTGAATAATTAAAGGTGTTTATTACACATAAATCTTTGAATTCATCACTGTTCTTTTTGTCTCTGGGCATATACAGTAACCCACAATGATCAAAGAGAGTATGAAAATAATTGAAACAGTAAAGTAAACATAATTTTTTTATTATGAAGTTATTTTTTATTATTTCATTGTATGTAAAGTCCATATATATTTTCATTTTAAATATGGGAATTCATTGTTTATATAGTTGTAGGTCTTCCAAAAACTTTTTAAGACACTATTAATTTTAAATATATCTGTATTTTAAAGTTAATTTTTAGTAAGGGTAAAAGTTTCATTATGTCATTTTCATACACACATATCATGTATTTTGTTCTTATTTGGTTGTACTGCTTTGGAAAATCTTTCTTTTCCCCTGCTGCCTTTTTGCCACATCTATAACATATTCATATGTGTATTTTATGATTAAATCTAAATTCTGAAAATAAGAGCAAATGTTTTATTGCTTTTCTCCTTTAGAACATTCTGTTGACCTCCCCATCCCTTCTTTTTTATTTTTATTTATTTATTTATTAAAATTTTCCACCTCCTCACCTCCACCCATTTCCTTCCCACTCCCCCAGTCCCCCTCCCTCTCCAGTACTAAGAGCATTCATGGTTCCTTGCCCTGTGTGAAGTCCAAGGTCCTCCCCCCTCCATCCAGGTCTAGG
>LOEQ01007735.1:6627-59209 GCA_001685075.1 Bramus lutescens | reverse complement strand
AATGGTCAATGAGAAATTAATAGACTTTTGCTGGCCTGAGCATGGCAAACATGTCTCTGGCAGGCCTTGCCCTTCTACCTCTATTCCCTCTGCTTATATCTAATAATCTAAATATCATTTGATTACATTCTTAAAGCTAGCCCCCGAGGTCTGTTCTCTTGTAAAATGGCCACTTTCTTCTCCTGAAACTACAAAGGTCCACCTATCAAAGTGTTAACATCCAACTGTCAAAACTTCCCTTTGGCTACCCTAAATAACATACGCAATCAAAATTAAACATTTTGAGTGAGGTAACCCAGACACAGAAAGAAAATTACCATATATGCTAACTTATAAGTGGTTTTTAAACATAAAGCAAAGAAAACCAGCCCACAGAGCACAATCCCAGAGAAGCTAGACAACAATGAGGACCCTAGGAGAGACATACATAGATCTACATGGGTAGTAGAAAAAAGAGGAGATCTCCTGAGTAAATTGGGAGCATGGGGACCTTGGGAGAGGGTTGAAAGGGCAGGGAGAGGCAGGGAAGGGAGCAGAGAAAAATGTAGAATTCAATAAAAATCTATAAAAAAATTAAACACCCCATCCTAACACAAGTTTCCCCTTTTACGATTATAAGCTGTCTCTTTATCCAAAAGAAGTCCCTTGTCACACAGGGATAAATACCCCACCCATTGCTTGTTCTTTTCCTCCTTCCCCCTTGACCTACATCTCCTGACTTTGCCTCTTATTTCCTGCCCTTGGTCTCACTGGGGCAAATAAATCTCCTTTGTGCTGAGAACTTGGTTATGGGATATCTTGTGCCAATAGGAATCCCTTCAAAAAATAAAATACATATCTGAGAAACAGATTTAGTACAGAGAATATGTCCTCTGAAAAACTAGGAAAGAATATCTAAGCATAACCTTAAGACTGAGAATCAAAGGCTATTTTCAGCTTTCAGGCCTGCGGAAGCTTGCAGAATTCTCCTTCTCTCCCACCCTCCCTTCTTCATCCCCTCCCCTACTCTAGTTTTTGGTTCAAATGCAAATAGCGCAATGAGTCCCTTACTGCTGAACAACAAATGACAATAATAACAGTTTAAAATAGCAACTTCTAATTAATAAACAAAAATATCCCCTGGTAGTGGGTAACTACCCCACTAGTGCAATATGTCAATCGTGCTGATGATTTAAAGTCCAGGCTTTAATCTAAACAAAGCATTCCCAGTTGGTCTTGGAAAAGAGGGAAAACCACAAGGCTGCTCCCCAGAAGGGGCCCTTAAATACCCTCTGGGTTAGCAGCAACTGCTTGGCTAGTTTTCTCAGGGGAGGAGTCTGGAGAGACAGAGATGGTTCTGGACAGGACTTCCACCTTGACAATAATCTCTCAGTGTTGAACTCATCTCAATGAGTGAACTCATCAGAATGGTTCTAGCTTGTGGCCTTCACAGTCGAGGGGAATTTTGTTGAGGAACGTTTGCATTCTCTACAGGAGCCCGTATCAATGGGGTTTTATCCTTTCAGTTGTTCTTGGTATAGATGGATTAAAAAGATCTCCATGTCCTTGGCTTCCTACCTGAAAGAAGAAAGAAGAGAGAATAGGAGAAACAAAAGGTGGCAATAGAAAGGATAAGTGGGGAGGGGAAGAGTAGATGGTGGGAAGGAGGGGGAAGGAGGACAAAAGAGAAGAGAATGCGAGGAGAGATATTTATAAAGGGCGAGGCAAGCTGAAGCTAAATTTCCAGAGGTAGAAGAGAATATATAATCAGTACAAATTAGGTTCTGTTTTTCACCCCTCCCTAAATATAGATTTCATTTGCATCGTCATCTCATCTGCTAAATGTCATTTTTTAAATGTGAATTTTTAAATGTCAGCTAACAAGGAAGTTAGACTACTCAGTCTCCTGTTATTCTAAATCCACCAGTCTATTATTAAGAGCAGTTTAGCAGTTGATTGCTGATATTCTTAATTAAGCCCTGGATTTTGTAAATTGATTTAAGGAGACATATTTTGAAAAAAAAATTGTGTTATAGATTATGTGCTATAAAGTTTGGTTCTATATCCTTTTGTTGACCAAAATGCATTAAGCAAATTTGAGCAAAGAAATATAATTGCAATATAATTGCTGAAACTTCCACTGAGCCACAAATTACACACTGTTATAGACCCATGCTCGGGGGTTTCTTTAAAATTCATGCTTCAAATGGGAGAGGGGATGGGAAACTTAAACCAACCAAATAACCTCTGAAGTCTTTCTAACATGATATAATCCTATAATTCTAGTGTCCCTTTGTGCTTGACTCCAGCAAATCGTAGCGGGCTCTCTCCTCAACTCGGGCCCCTTGGATGCTCTCTAAAGGAGGCTCAATTAATTGCTGTCTCCATTGTCACAATCAAATTATCTATTGTGTGAAAAATCTGACTCTCTAATTAATGTTGCAGCATATGTGCATTAATCTGTCTGGCCCTGCAGTTCTCTAATGAGACACAAGCTCACTACAAGATCTTTCTTAAGAAATAATAAACTGAGTGACTCGGCAAGACACCATCACCTAATTAATAAAATGGTAACAAATTTTAAATCCCTGTGCTGTGATTTTTTTTTTCCTGTAAGGAAAATTGTTTTGCCCATTTGTAAAGGGACACAAGGAAGGATGTAAATTTTGCAGTTAGTAACCTCCGACTAAATAAGCAAACAAGAGATTAGATACAATTAATACTGCCTGAAAGAATTTCTTGCAAGGTCCTGAAAACCTGGGAAATATGAGAAAATGAGTCTATCTCAGGAAATGGTCTGATTACAGTGACATCTAGTGGTAGTGGCCTCCACGCTCGTCCATTCCTAAGTGAATTCCCCAGAAAGATAAGATAACGTAAGTCCTGGAAAAAATCACTGTTCCATTTCTTTCCTTTCTATGAATAAACGCATCCAATTAATTAATGTAAGCATTGCAAAATCAGGAATAACTATTTCATAAATCTGCAGGAATTATCATGAAATCAGTATTCGATGAGGCAATTTTTGAAAGCAGTATAGAGGAATTGACTGCTAGAAGAAGGGCCACAAAAGAGAGCAAGCGTGACTTCATATTAGATAGACGCCTTTCCGTGTTTTCACACAGGACTGTATATTTTTCTCTAAACTTTGAAAAGTTCCATGTGAACACAATCAACCCGTCTTCTCTATTCTGGTAGAAAAGCCGTGTGATCAACTCCATTCTCAGGGAGATACCAACAGAAGTGCTTCTTGTCTCTGACTGCCAACACTTTGACTGCAAGAGCTTTGTAGGCCATGATAGATAGCACTCTATGTAGAAAAAGTCTACAGCTCTTTGTCTTCATGCTTAAAATTGAACTGTTGCTTAGGAATCAGGTTTTTGTTCTTTTTTTTTTTAACTTTCCTGCCTTTCGTGATTACAAAAAGTCATAGACTTACATTTGAAGATTTGAAGTTCAGAGTCACAGAGGAGAAAGAACATGTGGCATTTGTCTTTTTGAATCTGGTTACTACATTCAATAAAATAATTTCTGGTTCCATCCACTGACCAGAAGATTTCCTGATTATGATTTCCTTTGCAGCGGTTTAGTCCTCCATACTCTATATGTGCCACATTTTCATTATCCATTAATCAGCTGAAGAACATGTAGGTTGTTCCATTTCTTAATTATTCTGAATAAAGCAGATCAGCCGCTGGGGCTGCCTCAGAGAGAGCTGTACAGAGAGACCACACGCTCCAACCTTGCAGGGGGGACCAAGGCGCTTTGGGCTTTTGTGGGGGAAAGAATACTTATTTGAAACAAACAAATTATACAAAATTGAAAATATAACTGAATAATTTTTTAAAGTGATAAGGCTGGACCAGAAGCAGTGCACAAGCTAACCCCGGCCCTGAAAAGGCTAAGTCAAAAGGATAGCTTGTCCGAGAATAGCCTGCACCACTTACTGGGGCCTTGATTTTACTTTTAAAAATATTGATACACTTGTAGTAACCGAAGGAATTATCTAATTGCTTAATAATCAGAACACAACGAACTCACAAGGAGCATTTGTTTCTAGGGGAAGTCTACAATTTGAGCCAGTTCTGATGCTTATCCTATGAGGGTCCAAGAGAAATCTAATCTCTGTATCACTGGTGAACTTGGGGAGTCATTAGGGTAGACCTTACCCATTACAGACAGATGCTTCCACTTAGCAGTGTCTACAGCTAATATCTGCAGAAGCTATACCCCCAGCTGCTGTTCATGTGTCAGATGCAATGGAAGATGAAAATTGTCTTCGCTCTTCTTTTTTAAGCAAAAGTAATCGAGTGAGCATATTACACTTTCTGTCTCCAACATAGCTCCTGGAACTATCCTTCTGTAGCTGGCCTTGGTATTCTACAGCATTAATATAAATTTCAGAGTGCCCTTGAAGTGAATGTCTCTTCACTTTGACCTCCTGTACTTCAAGGTGCATAGAGATGGCTTTGACCTTTAGTGGCCATCTCTTCTTTTCACAAGATGAGTCCCTCAAGACTGACCCAGTAAGCATTCCTTTAAAAAAGCTTTCCATTCAACTTTATTCCCCCATGTGACTACCGTTTTGCCTGCTACTGTCACTGAGAATATTTTTGAAAGACTAGGTACGGCCATAATAGATCTATGTACTAGTTGAAGCATTTGAAAAGTCACCTCTTCCTAGAATATATAATGAAGTTAAGTAACTTGACTTTTCAGATTAGATTCTTCATCACTGAGGCATAAATTAGCCAAACGGTCCATGATTTACAAACTCTTACCCATAGATGGGAATCACAGTAAACAGGTTCAGTGGATTTCTAGGCCCCAAATTTCTCTGAGTGTTTTAGGGCATAGCTAAAGGCAGATCTCAGAAGCCTTTTAAAAATATGAATTGAATATTATTCAAACATGTACCTGAGGATAGGAAGGGGAATTTTTTATTTAACATCCTTCCACAAGCTTAACTTGACTGACTTACAAAGTCCTTCTACAGGAACTTTGTTAAAATTCAGTCAAAATATTCATTGATATGACATGTCAGATAGTTGGTTTACTTCTGAAGCTGTAAAAATAAGCTCAGGACACTTTGATCACCTTTGGTTTCACTGTGTGCTGAAAAATGTAGCCTTACCCGAGAAAGTATCATCTTTTCCTGTCTGAAAACAAAATCAATGAGCTTTTGTTAGCTTGACAGTGGCCAGAGTCTGTAGCGTTTTGCAAAAGGCATTTTAATGGCAGTATGCAGTTAACCATTCTCTGAAGTGTGTCATGTATGTGATGAAATTCATCAGCTATAATTTTTTAATGAGCAATTGAGGTGTTTACTTTAACTACCATGCCACCTAACATGTCATATACCCTTGCAATAATAATTCTAATAAATGTAATAAATGTCTTTTTTCTGACTCAGAAAATAATCAGCCACCTGTAACATACATATCTTTCCTTTGCCTACCTGCTACTCTGCTTTTATTTCATTTCGGTGCTTACTAAAATTTATAAGTACAATTTAAACTTGTCCATTGATACTCACATTTATAGATCTGACTTAGCTTTCAAATCAACAGTTCTATGTTCTCCATGAAGAATTCTTTGATTATTTTAGCCTAGCGGTTTTTAATTCATCTAGCAACTAAGAATCTCCAAGAGGTTTTTAATACACACAAATACATACACACACACATTTGTATGAATGCAAAATATGATATATTATATAAATATATTTTAACTATATTTTAATATATAACTATATTTAGAACACATTTGCATCCATTTAAATATAAAATACTATATGCATATATTTGCATATGTGTAATACTGTATGTATATATTCAGACCCTTCTTGCATAGTTCTTATTTAATTGCCCTTAGGAAAATGTTCTTTTTGTATAGGCAGCTGGTGATTTTAATTTTCTAGTGTGGTTGAGAATGCTGGCATTTGATTTCTTTCCTGTAGGTCATATTTTTAGGGTGTGATAGAAAGAGGAAAATGGGTAACAAACGCAATGAGGTATAATCTGAAGATGTAGGCTATAATCAATTAGAAAAGAAATCTCTGCCTTTGCTCTTGTTTCCAGCTATTCACAGCCTTCCCTCACAGGTGCTGTTATGAGAGAATACAAAGATTGTATTTATGAATGATTTTTTTTCTATGTTTTAGTTAGGGCTACTATAGCTCTGAGGAAGCATCATTGCCAAAGCAAGATGGGGAGGAAAGGGATTATTTGGCTTACACTTCCGCATCACCGTTCATCATCAAAGAGCATCAGAGGAGGAACACAAACAGGACAGGAACCTGAAGGGAGGAGATGTGGAAGATGCAAAGGAGGAATACCACTTAACTGTCTTCTTCCTCCTGGTTTGCTCAAACTGCTTTCTTAGAGAACCCCAGACTACCAGCCGGTGGTTGCCCTACCCACAATGGCATGGGCTCTCCTATATCAACCATTCATTAAGAAAATGGCTTGCAAGCTTGCATATATCCCAATCAAATGAAGGCGTTTTCACAGTTTAGATTCCTTCCTCTCTAATGACATGTATGTCAGGTTGGCATAAACCTAACTAGTACAGTCAATCACTTCTGCTGCCATAGCTTTTCACCAGCCTTGAACTCATGAGGCATGATACGAATTCATAAAGACATTATTCTTTTTAATTATTATTATTGCATTGTTATAGCACAATTAATAAAAACCCAGAGACAGATATTGGGATTCAACCTGAACTTCAGAAAAGCAAAACAGCCAGTTACTGGCTCTTATCTCCACCTCAGTCTGAAATGGTGATCCTGCCTTCAGGAATCCTGAGAATGTGACTGACTGAGCATTGTCTCCCCCTGTTTTCTATTCCTCTCTAGGGTTGAAATTAAAGGCATCCACCAATACCACCCGGTTTCAGTGGCAAACTGATGTGGCTTACTGGGATTAAAGGTGTGTGTCACTGCTGCCTGGTCTGTAAGACTGACAAGCGGGGCTGTTTTACTCTCTATCTTCAGGCAAGCTTTATCTATTAAAATACAAATGAAATACCATTGCACTTTTTTTGTTTGAAACAATTTTTAAATTTAAATATATTTTGAATATTTTCTTCCCTTCCACCAAGTCTTTCTAGATTCCTCATCAAGTCCCACCCAATTTTAAGTTATTTATAGAAAACAAACAAAATCCAATACAACACCAAATATTGCTGAACAGAGTAAACAAAGTAAACTCACACACACACAAAGAACTATAAGCAAATGAAAACACACACACACACACACACACCAAAAAAAAAATGTTAGTCAACTGCTCCTGAACATGTGAACTGTTACGTAGTGGTTGAGTTTTATGTGTATGCGTGTGTGTGTAGAGAAAACCGAACCTTCCTCTCCCAGAAGATGTAAGTGACAGATCAGGTTTTAATTTTTTACTTTTAAAGATATAACAAAATAAAATACAAAAGAAAAGATAAAACGAAAACTGCCACATCAAAACTGGACAAGACTAACAATAGAAGAAAAAGAACCCAAGAGAAGGCACAAGAATTAGAGACCCACCAATTCCTTCACACACTAATGAATATCATGAAAATACTAAATTGGAGGCTGTGATTTATGTGCAGAGAACCTGGTGCTGACCAGTGTCTGCCTTGAGCTTGCTGCTTCAATCTCTGTGCGTTCATCTGAGCGTAAGTCATGTTGTTTTGTTTTATTGATATCTGCCATTCCTTTAGGCTCTTACATTCTTTTGGCCTTCTCTTCTGCCTGGTTCCGCTCACTCTGAGGGGACAGATTTGATGAAAATATCCTCTTTAGGGCTAAGTATTCAAAGCAGATATTATATTTAAACATATTTGATAGCACATATCTGCAGATTTCTTCATCAAAATACAGTTTTCTTTCCTTTTATTTGAGAATACCAATTGTGGAACACATGTTAGTCAAGTGTTCCATGGCTGTGGAAAGACACAACTTTAAAGAAGGAAATATTTACTTCTGCTCATAGATTGAGAGATTCAGTTCAAGACCCTTGGAGCCTCTGCTTCCTGGCCTGTGGTAAGTCAGAGCCTCGTGACAGTGGACGTATGAGTCAGAAGAAGCTACCTCTTGGCAGGCAGAAAACAAACACAGAGAGGCCGGGTACAATGTGCCACATCATGGACATAACCTAGTCTCCTATATCCTAAGGCTTCTGCAAGCTCCCAAACTAATGCCACCATATGAAGACAAACCCCTCAATATGTTAGCAATTGAGATGACACCTCATATACACGCCATAGTAAATACTGTTCCTTGGAGCCACCTGCCCCAGGACTATGTCTATGGTTTTAGGTTTGTTATGTCATCCATGGATGAGAATATCCATAGTGTAAATATTGAAATGAAAGTTGATATTCAAGAACTTTTTCATCTCATAATTCAGTAGTTAACACTAGATACATCTCCAGTAAATACTGGATAGCTTGATATTCATATAATGATATCCCCATGTTTTTAATCTCTCTTGAAAAGTCAGTATACCAATATCATGTTAATATTTGCCAGACTCAGGTGAAGAGAGAAACAATTTGTGGTACTACATATCCATCTCTTCACAAGGATGAGATTGAAAGCCCTTTTGTAGAATTAAAACTCACTGGTAGTCTGTCTTTTGTATTCATTATCTCCTCTGGTATACTAACTTATCCTCTATTTTCTATTCATTTTCTAACTTTCAACTGGTTTATTTGTAGGTTTATTTTATATATTACCAAATATTTTTTGTTTCTAGTTGTATATGGCATTTTCCCCTCAAGCAGTATAGATACTATTCTTTTTAAAATATTTAAATTATATTTTAATTGATTGACTTTTCAGCATAATGGAAGTGATGTTTGTGTTGTAGAAATACTTAACCATCACAACTCTTTATTTAACTTGTTTTTTTTCTTTTCATGTACTGTATATTATATTACTACAGTAAAGATACTTTAACTTCATAATTAAAACTTATTAGTATTTTTGTATTTTAATACTTTATTTAAATTATTATTACTGACAGCATGTCATCTGAATTTATTTTTTGTATAGCTTAAGCAAGTAGATTTGTTTAAAATATAGGAGCAGGTTGAAAATATGGAGCTGTAAAACAGACACACATGATTTTAGATCAAAATTCACTTAAATTGCATATAAATGTCATTTCACATAAAAGTGAACTACAAATTATGCCATGAACTCTATGAGAAACAAAAATGTAAGGAATTGTTAATTTCAGTAGTTGTGATTCACAGAAATATACATCAGTCTGTGTGTACACATGCAGACCCACCCCTGTCTTATGAACAAAACGAAAATATTTCCTAATACTGATAAAGTAAAGAAAAACAAATCATTTTCATTGCAGGAAAAAAAATACCAAGTAGGTGACAGGCTGCACCCGAGAAAAATATCTTTAAACCCTGAGAAAATTCCATTAATCTGTTTATTCACTATCTCTTTAAAATGCTGACAAGCATCAAACCAAATATGCGCACTTGTGTATCATTGCCATATGGGACCCAATGTGATCTGACTGAGACATAGATATTTAAAATTATCCTGTGCAATAAAATGTTTTCTGTTGATAACTCAGAGGGAAAAGGACAAGGTATCCTTCAGATACTCTCTAAAATCCTGGTTTATTTTTTTTTTCATTGAGGTTTTAAAAATAATGAGTTCATGCAAATTTCAAAAAAAATATATTTCTTCTGTGGCCAGAATCTTGGCTCAGTGAGAAAAGGTGTTTGCTCCTAAGACTCTTGACCTGAGTTGGAACGCTGGCCACCCACGTGATTGAAGAAGAAAGCAAGCTCCCAACAGCTGTGCTCTAACCTACATAGGTAAACTCTGGCATGTGTACACTTGTACACTCATGCACAAACACACACACAACTAACCAAATAAATGCAGTGAATTTTTAGAGGAAGTCAAGAAATATATTTCTTATCATCTTCTATCATGTATTATCATATGTTATTAAGATCCTTATTAACATGTTATTATCATACGTTAACTAAATGTAGACAGCACTCCAATCAGTCACACCTACTCCCCTTTATCCCCTCCTCTTCCTTATCTCTTCAGATATCATTCTCCCTACTTCCTCATTCCTTGGAATCCTCCTGCTCTTCTCTATCCTATATCCCTATTGAATTTGCTTTTTTTTTAATTCTTTCAAATTTGTCACAAATCTAGTGAACTATGTAATTTATTCATCAGCTCTAGTTTTTGGGTGAAGTATCTTATCTGAAGTTTTGGATCTTATTTGTTTCTGATGTTGCAGTTTTTAACAGTTTAATTTTTTCACTGTAAGGTAAATTAGGATGTGAATAAAATTACTATAAATTTTTAATAAATTTATGTTCTTTTATATAATAATAAGCATAATTTCCATTAGTGTTTTTGGCTCATTTTCTAGTGATTTTGTGTTCCAACACATCTGTCTCAGTAAGATTTTATTATTCCACATGTTGTCTTTCGTTTGTAGCTGTAGTTCTTACCCTTGGATGGACTTTAACAAGTAATGTCTCAAGTACTAGTCATGAGATGTTTATATAACAAGTTTGAGGCATTGCCATGTTTGGTTGGGGATCTTCCTAAACATTCCAGTTCTACTCAACAGTGATACAGGTCACTGTTCTTTCTAATGACCTATTTAGGTCAGACTGAGAGGAGTAAGGTTAGCTAGGTTTACATATGCACGAAGGTGGTTAGAGGATTTCTCTGGCCATACTTGGCTGTTGGCCTGAAGACAGTTTAGAAATGAACTGTCAGAAAATAAAACCCACAGGGAAGACAGAGCCCCTGCCCATCGGTCCCTTGTGCTGCTCTTTGCCACACCACCCACGGCATCTCATGAGAAATTGGTATCTGAATTGTTAGAAGTATGTTTAGGAGTTGGCTTCTCCCTCTGAAGAATTTCGAACGAGGAGTGAGGGAATACTACATCTAAACCAAGCAGGGCTTTTAGCTTTTTGCTTGCTGGGCAAAGTTTAACACCTGCAGCAGATGGTACTGCAGATCGCTCCAGGAAAGGCCAATTAATAATGGTTCCAATACCAACAGTACAGTTCAAAACCTTTCCCAGCAGTGAGGGTTTCAAACTCAATTATCCATCAGAATACCGGGGGAAGACTTGTGGGATGTTAAAATCTGGGATCCGCTTATGGTATTCGCATTTCTAACAGGCCTGTCCCTCAAACAGGATCCTGTTTTCACGGCTCTGGAAACCATAATTTATGAAACTCATTCATCTGATGCATCTTTCCGTTTAAGCTCCAATTAGCCCCACCCAGCTTGAACGTCTCTATTTCTCTTCTTCATAGCTCTCTTTCTATGCAAATGTTTCTCATAATTACATATTTTTCTGTGATTAAATGCCTAGCAGAGGAAATTAAAGGAGTGTTGGCTTATTTTTGACTCAGAATTTGAAGATCATAATCCACTGTGGCGGAGAACCAATGACAGCAGGAGCCTGAAACAACAGCTGATCAGCAAAGTTAGGAATGGAAAAGAATTCTTTTTTCAGGTAGCTTTCTTTTCATGCATCCTGACACATACCCAATGGACACACATTTAAGCTATGACTTCTGACCTCAATTGATCTAATCTATATAATCCTACAGAGACATGTTCAAGGGTTTGTCTCCTTGGTGAATCTCCATCCTGAGAAGTTGTCAATCAATATTAACCATCAAAAGTCTATCCTTTGTCAACTGGACACTCAAAGATATGGATTTTAAACCCTATCCCTCTACTCTTTGTGCCCAGAGGTTCATGGCCATCTCATAATTCAAAATACATTCAGTCTAGCTTTTAAAAGCTTTAATCTTTTATGGATTCCTCAATGTTACAAATAAATGTAAGAACAGAGACTCTGCTGAGATACAGACGATCTCAAAATTGTAAGGTCCATTAAACAATTAATAACATTTAAAATAAGATATAACATACAAAGACACAGAATAGATGCCACCTTACAACAACATAGAAATATGATAGCAAAACAGCAAGGTTCCAAGCTACATGTTGGGCATCTGAGATTCAGCAGGGAATCTCCTAAGCTCCAAAGTACCTGGAGTTCCCTACCTCTGAGACTGCAGCACATAGAAGTAACTCTGACACTGGCTACATTCCATGCCCACAGCGTTACCTGAGGGAAAGTCTGCGATTCCAGCATCGCCAAAATCATGGGATGGAAACTGCATCTTAGATTTCATCTCTTCTCCTTCACAGCTTCATAAAGTGTTCTTGTGGGTCCTCCTTATGGGGACCCTAAGCATGACAAACTTTTTCTGGCCTCAAGTAGCTCTCTGGAACCATAGTTTAAGATTGTATAACCTTTCTAGAGTGCATCTTTCATACCTGCATACTCAGGACCATATGTATGATACTGGCCAATTCTGATGCCGTCTCAAGATAGAGCATGCACACTTTAGAGCATACTTCTTCTATCTATATGTGTTGACCTTTGAGAAACACTTTCTTAGGTGACTGGTTTTGAACAGAGAACCCCTTCTGGCATTCCCGTTAGAATCTCTCCTCACAAAGGAATTTGTGTTTTCACAATACAGAGCCAAAGATGGGTGGACTCCTGCCCTCGGGGCATTCCCTCTTATCCTAATCCTGAGCATTATGTTTCTTTGAATGACACTAATCACACTATCAATACATATGTTTTGTCATCTGCACTCTCCTTACCCACAGCTTTAAATTTATTCCCCAAAACTTCCCTCACCATAATTCATATTTTCATATTTTACTATTAGATGAGCCCTGTGGAACAGTCATTCAACTTCCACAGGGTTCACAACCCACAGGTTGAGAACTGCTGATGTAGTCATTTCTGTATTGCACACATTTCTCAATGCTGTCGTCAAATACCTAAGACAATGTAAAAGAAAGAAGCGTTTTCATTGGCTTACAGTCTGAAGGTCCGGGCAATGGTGGGAGAGGAGTCAGGGTGGCAGGGATTTGAGGAAGAGAACTGGTTACATTGAATCTGTAAAGAGCAATCACAGGGAGAGGAAAGCACATGGTCAGAAGATGGAATGATTCAGCTCACATCTAGGATGCATCTCCCCACTGCCATTAACCAAATCAAGATAATCTCTCATAGATATGCCTAGAGGCTTGTTCTTATGCCTATGTTTACATCGTTTCATTTACCAAAGTACACCATGCCTCTTGCCAGAATTTAAATGCACAGATTCTGAATGGAACATGTGAAGACTACCAAATCCTTTTGCAAATAACAACATTGTTTTATAAAATTATTATTAAATACCAGAACTTTAAATTTTTTTTTCAATATAATGCTCAGCAAAATGAAAATTGTAAGAATTGAAAGTGAATTTCAAGGGCAAAACAGCTTAATTCTTTTCTCTTTCTTTCAGCATGCTTTTATGATCAAGCTTTCAGAAATTTTTCGAGTTCACACATTTAATACTTATGTTTTCCTTGTAAATTATAGAAAATATTACACCTGCTTTCCTTAGTTGGGAGTGGAATGTATAAGATGAATGCTTGAATAATAATTGTTCATCTCTAACTTAAGGGTAATAATAACGCCACACTCTTAAAATACTTACCAGAATCACTGCTAATGAGTGATTACCGAAAGCACATAAGTAGCATAATTGTGTAGCTTGAATGGTAAAAGAGTACTAATCAATGATTTTATTTACCTCTCTCATTTGCCATCTGTCTTCTTTCATGGAACCTCTGCAGTGAGTGTTAGGATTCAGCTAGGATCAATAGGTTAGTGCATGGTGTATGCAAATCTGAACAAATTCCTATTATACAATGCAATCCTTGATGGACTAACAATAGTAATGATATAAAATAACAATCAGAAACATCATACATGTCATTATTATTTAGAAGCACTCTCCTCTGTTTCTTTACCTTATGTTTTCTAACAGTCAAAACACAATCAAGTAGGCCTTCCTGTAATACAAAGTCTCAATATTTGATTCAGTGCATTATTTGCTTATTCAAAAATTACTTGAGAGTCTAGACTTCATTTTAAAATGTTTGAAGAGTTGCAATTCTAAGACAGACTCTCCTTTTTCTATAGGCTTGTAAATCAAAGTAGTGAAAACAGGAGCAATAAATCAGTGAGCAAACACATTATGGTTGCTTGTGAAATGGTCCCTGAAGAAAATAAATATGGTGGTATACAAAGGTGGGCTGTGGAAGGGTATTTAGGAAAAAGTCCCTCTAAGACATGGTGTTTGAGCTAAGACTGTCAGCATGAGACATAAGTTGCAGCCGTCATCACCAGTATACGAGGGCAAAACTACGTTTATTTGCCCTTGAAATGAAAATAATTGATGGTGTTTAATTTCATTGTGGTTAATTCATATACATTATTGGACTTCAGTTCTGGTGCTTTTGAAGTAGTTTTAATATTGCTTATATTGATGAGTATCCTATGTATACAAGAAAAGAATACATGGCTATGCATCACTGGTGTCTAATAAGTATATAGCTGTTTAATTTGATTTTGACATTTATTTCAGTTTTTTTCTGTCAATGATGGAAAGAGGATCTGTGAAACTACAAGCTATAAAAATGAATCATACCAGTTCTTATTTTCATAACCAGGTAATTTGTTTCAGATTTTCTGAAGTTCTCTTGATTTTTAAAAATGTGTTTATTGTATTTCCTTAGTGAATAAATGTTTTATTATTATAGAACGTCCATTCATTATTCTTGACTATGTACCAGTTTTAAAGTCTACTTTGCTTTTCCTTAACATAAATATATAGCTAATTCAGCTTTAAAAAAAAAAACTAGTGTTTCAGTACTACAGAATGCTTGTCATTTGTTTATTAATGTGCAAAGTAGCATTAATGTATGTGGATAAATTAAAATGTTTTCTTTTTCTGTCATGTGAACACACAGATACAAGTCCATGCATACTACATACAAATACCTGGACCTAAAAGTTATGCTTCTAACGTTTCACTCGTAGGTTAAAGAATCAAATAAGGAAATACTCTATCATATTTTAGCAGTTATTTTCAGTTTTACTATTGTTTTTGCTTTAACCCTGTTGTAGTTTTCTTACTGGAGACAAATTTGGTTTTAGTCAAGGACAGTTATTTTTCACTTTATGCTGCAAGATCACCTTTCTAGAAGGTACAGCTTTCTGAGTATAGGTATTTCTTCTTCTAGCAATACTTGAAAATTCTGTCCCGTTTCTCTTAGCTAACATGGCTCCTATAGGTAAAACTCAGTGTCTTCCCATTTGTCTTCCATCCTCACCTGTCTGGGCATGGAGTCTGGGATGTTTCCAAGTGTTCTCATCAAGCATATATTCAATGTCACACACTCTGTTTTCTCTGGGCCTTTGAGAAATCAGAGTTCAGCTTTTCTATGTTGTTTTTCCTGTCTCGGAGGCTCTGCTTATTGTGTCCACTCTCTCCCTCACCATTTTCATTGATGTAGTTCATATCTCATGATTTGGCTTCAGGTTATCTTTCTACTTTGTGTTTTATTTGTATTCTCTTATTCAGTTATTTATTGAATTGTCTTTTTTAATTGTCATATTGTTTCTTGACTTGTTTTTGCATTCCCTTGACTGACAATTTTATTTTCTACTTATCACATGAGTATTTTTGCTTCTGTATTAGAATATGGTTATAATCTGTTTAATATCTCTGTCATTTTTTTTTAATTTTTGCATTTAAAAAGTGTTGTCACTTCTCTTGTTCTTTCATGTGAAGGAATTTTCAGTTAAATTCTGTGTCACGAATATTGTTCATGTATCTTTGACACTTAGTTACATTGTAAGATGTATACTAAATTTTTTCTTGCTGGAGTTTAGACTGGGAATGCCCCTGTTGAGTATTTTTCCTGAGAAACCATGAACAAGAATCTAATATCTCCAGATAGTGCTTTGATGAGCAACAGAAGAAGCAGTTCCACTCAAGTGAGTTTGTTGCTTACTGGGGTGTCAGTGAGGGTTGCTTACAGGATCTTGGGTAATCCAAAGACAGCTGTGCTACCAATCAGCGCACCTCTCCTGAGTAACAACTCATGAAATCTGCCTCCCTGCATATCTTGCAGGAAATTTCTCAGAAAGAGATTAGATTTCCACCCAACCTTTTTTTTCCCCTTTAGAAATTGTTTAGTCTATGTAAACCTTTGGAAGGGATCTTGATATTCTTGGGAAATTCAATAGCTTTTTGAACCTCTTTCCTTTTGATTTCAGGAAGTCATGCTTCAGTTTGGAGGAAAGAGATACACAGCACTTCCGTGGTTGATGTGCCAAAGCTTGATCCTGATCTTAGTATTCATGAAAAGCAGTGTAAGAGCCCAGCCCTTCCTCTTTTTCTCCTTTTATTTTCCATCCAACCATGAGATGGATTCCTTTGTACTGGTGCATGCTATTCTCATAGTGTGCCATGCAGGACCAAAGCCATAGATAGACCCATCTGATCGTGAACTAAGACTTCCAAAACTCCAAGCTTTGACAAATCTTTATAAACTGATTATCTTGCAGATTTGTGACAGTAATAGGAAACTGACTGATACCATTCTTACTTAGTTAGGATTGTAGAAAAGTTTTATCCATTGAACTGTTTTTGTAATGTCACCAATGCATTTATGTGGAGGAGTATTTGCAGTGCTATGTGGATTAATCTATGTATACTATTCCTAGTAGGTGTAACATGTTCAGCTCAGAGGTTGGCACAGAGGCTCATATACCTCCATATAGATATAGATTTTAGTTGTCCTAATCTGCGCACTTCCCTAAACTAATCTAAATTGGAGCTACAGAATAGGGGCATATTAATGAATTCTTCTCTTATGATCTCAATACTCTGTTCCCTAGAATTCCAGGTATCTGTTCAGACCCCACTGTTGCTATTTTGGCTGTACAATCCCATGAGACAACAATGTGGGAAATCATGGAAAAGAGAAAGAAAAATAATCCCGAGAATCTTACTCACTCCCATTTAGGAGTCTCCTTTTTATTGAAAGCCCCATAGTTGTTTCTGTCACAATTCATATAGTTTATACTGCATTTCAATTTAATTCAGGCAATAGAGAAGAGACCTTTGCTATGTATATATAATGTTAATTTAGTATTTAGAGGTCCTGATCATTTCAAGACTAACGCTTGCCAAACAGTCTAGGAGTAGAGATTGTCTCCTGCCTCTCACCCAATGATTCTCCATTGTTTCCTCTGAGAATAATTTAGACATACAGAATATAGAAAACAAGGGTAACTTTATTTGTTGCATGAGTATTAAGAAATCTAGGTACCAAGAACTTTGGTATCAACATGCCAACAAGAGAAATTTCAGCTCTAATTCTTCATCAGGCTCCTTGGAACCTAGATGAGGGGAAGTAGGAATTATACCTGTACTGATGAAAATTTTTGAGTCCTAAGACAAAAAGTAGGTTCCAGTTTCAAAACTTTCTGAAGGATTGAAGTACCAACCAAGTTCAATCCCTTGCAAAACAAGTGAGTCTGTTGCCAACTGGAGTGATAATATCAGGTTTCTTGTCTCTGGGAGTCTTGAAGAGTTTTGGGGGCTTAGAGGTTTGGGGAATTGGGGGGGTTGGTGACAGAGGCAGAAGTGTGTCCATTTATCTGTGCCTATCCATTCAATCCTGGAACCGGTCTTAGCTCCCTACTGGTCCAGAAACCCAAGGTTCAGGAAGCCTGATAATTTGTTTTTGGAGAACTCCCTGCTAACATAGAAGCTTCAGGTGAGTTAAAAATTTCTTATTCAGGAACTCGGCTTTAGCCAGGGATAGAAAATAGCAAATGTCTAGTGGCAGGAAGGATATTGAAGTCTGAGACACATTTATTGAGGACTCAAGGGTCTTGATTGGCTGGATCTCTAACCACATCCATGCAACCAAGGAAACATTTCAAGAAGTCATCATCAATTTCAGCTATCACTGCGGTCTTTACAGATGTCCTCCATAGCTTTTCCAGCATGGTCTCCTTGACTGTCAAAAGATCTTGCTGTCAAAACCAGGAGCTTTTAGAAGTGCAACAATGTGTTTTGGTTCCCCCCATAGCTCCCTCGCTCTTGTTGAGGATGGAGTTTTCCAACCAGTCACAAAGCACCCACATCTATCCAAAAGCTCTGGGAACCCTGACTCTGTCCATCACTTATACTCAATAATAGATATTACCATACTAGAACCTATCTTTCTTCATACATTTAAGACACAGAATTTAAACAAAGATGAACTGCACACAGTAATGTTTACTGGAAGATGTAGCAAAATTGAACTTTCATTTAAAAAATATTTATTCATTTAACATATAAACCACAGTTCCCCATCCCTCCCCTCCTCTTTTCCATCCCCTTTTCTCATATACCTTTCCCCCACCCACTTTTCAGAAAGGGCATGGCCTCTTCATGGGTAGTCAACAAAGCTTAGCATATCAAGTTGAGACAGGACCAAGTCCTCCCAGCTGCATCAAGGTATCCCACCATAGTGAATGGGTTCTAAAAAGCCAGTTCATGCTCTAGGGATAGTTCATGGTCCCACTACCCCAGTGCCTCAAGTCACACAACTGTCACCCATATACAGAGGGCCTAGCTCAGTCCCATGCTGGTGGGAGTGTAAACTTGTACGGCCAATTTGAAAATCAATATAGAAGATTCTCAGAACATAGGGGATCAATCTACCACATGACCCAGCAATACCAGTCTTGGCCATATACCCAAAGGATGCTCAATCATACCACAAGGATATGCTTATAGAAGCATTATTCATAAAAGCCCAAACCTGGAAACACAATTGGATATTAAAGATAACTCTCTATTATAGGACAATTCTGGAATTTATTCTAATAGGATGAATAGCTGAAGGATTTAATTAGGAAAATGTAATTTTATATTAAAAGGACATATTGTACTGGGACACTAAAATGAATTGAGAAATTTTATGCTATTTCTTCATTGTTGAAGCATCAAGTAAACAGTTACATAAAGAAATATACTAGGAGAAAAGACCTAATACTATTCAATGTGATTAACTGATAAAGAAAGAGGAAAAGGATTATAACATTTGAGTCCCAGTATTGTGGAAGTGACAATTACATTAATTATGTGAGAAAGAGTGAGAAGGCAACCTTTGGGACTAAATATGTATGTTTGTGAGTTTTTTGTTGTTATTGTTTTGTTTTGGTTTTTCTTTGATTGAGCAACATTTGGCACATTCATGAGATATTCAAATAAAGATGGGAAGTGAGCAGGTGGGTACATTCTCTTCTGTTTCCACAGATCCTATTGTCAGGAACTCGCAGATGCAGTCAACATAGGTCTTAGGAAATACCCATGCTTGTTCTCCCATAGCATACATGAACAACAAGGATATTTTTTAGAAATACTCAGTATAGCAGAATTATACTGTGCTACTAGCGCAGTATATAAATATATATGTTTATATGTATGTTTAAATATTTATATATATAAACACAATATATAATATATTTTCCTATATTTTTCTTGAGGCTTCTCAGGAACATATTATATAATTGGATAATTGGTAGCTATTTCATACAAGACACAAACTGCTTAAATTCTGTTGATTTACTTTAAAGGTGTGAATAGTTGTTTGTTTGTTTTGCCTCCCTTAGAATCAGTGTGTAATCTTCTGTGCCACATTTCCCAATATGCAAGTTGCTTAAAATAGAAAAACATCTTTCAGGGTTTTTTTTTATGTTAACAGCTCACAGTGTTGTCTCTTAGTCCTCATCAGTATGTTGTCTCTCTGGCTGTGTTTGATAAATATATGCTTTCTCAACCCTCATTTCATCCTCTGGTCTTTAACAAGAAACTAAACGCAGAAAGTCTGCCTAATGAAAACTGCTTAGTGCGCTCCATGTCTTTTGGTTGTTTTTGAGGCAGCTTTCACTATGTAGAACAGACTGGAACTCATAGAGATTCAACTGCTCCTGCCTCTCTCTTCTGAGCAGAACAGTGGAATTAAGAGTATCCTAACCTGCTTTCTGTATCTTTTTATCTTCTGAAATGTTAACATAAAGATCCAGTGAATTTCTGTTTGCTCATCAAACCTGACAGCATGTCCATGGCAGATTACAGCAGCATTGTTAGCCTAAATCAGAAAATGTACGCATGCTTATACACCAAATGCATATACAACAATTCGGTGAAAGGAACAATATTGGCACCTCTGCACTTTTTACCTTCTGTCTGTACCTCTCAGGAGGGGTGATGTGACAGGAGCCATGTTCTTCCAGAAAGTAAGACAGAAGCAAAATCGTATATAATTAAAATGTTTACTGCTTTTCCCATAAGATATAAACCACTGACATTTTCCAGACTGCAAGCCAAGAAATATTTGGGATTATACAGATGTCCTTAGCCACCTACAATTGCTGTGGGATGAAAACCCAGCTTAGACACAGTTCAGAAAATACCGATTGGATAAGCTTTCTTTAGAATTTGAGAATTAAAAAGTTAGGTCTGATGAGAATTAATGGTAAAGTGAACATCTCATCTCTTCACAAAGCAAATCAAAAATCCATCTCTTCCTTTTCATAGGCCTTCAGGAATACTTGCTCTCATCTCTGTCTGGGTCTCACAAGGCAAAGCTATAGACTGTGTTGTTCCCTTCTATCTCTACTCTCCCCAAGCGTTCTGAGTGCTCTACACATTCCTGTCCCACGCTGACCCATCATCACTGTGTCATCTGTAAAATGTGAATATTCTCCTGACTTCAGCTTACCTCATATGCATTTATTCTTAATTCTGCATCCATTCATTCAAACAGTATTTATTGAATAGCTGCCTTGTTCCAAATGCCTTTACAGTAACTGGGAACATAACAGTAATTAAAAAGAAAAAGCAAAAACAAGAAAGTGTTTATGTTCATGATGCTTATATTCTGATAGAAAGAGTGGCAAACAATAAATAAGAAATTGAAAAAAGTGCATTGTTTTCTTCATGATGAACACCAGCAAGAATTAAACCAAGAGAAAAAAAAAGAGTTCGAATACAAAGAGTAATTAGATCCTTCGTATTCAAAAAATCTTCTTGCAAATCTGTGCTTCCTTCCTTTCTCCTGGGATTTCTGGGGCTCTCTTTCAACATCAAGTGCAGATAACTTTGTCTCATTTATTTAGACAAAGATCAGTTTATTTCTGACAGTCTATCTTGTCGTATAATGGCATCTTCTGAGTTTACAACCATCCATCCTTGGGGGAAATTTCTCATGATACAGGATGTACAAGGGGAGTGAGACACCAGGACACTTGAGAACTGGATGTTCTAAGGCGCATCGAAACAGTCCATCCTCCAGGAAAGATGGTTAAGAGCCATCTTTTCTAAGCCAGCAATTTTCAACCGGTGTGTGGAAACTCCTTTGGGTATTGAAAGATAGGCTTCACAGATCACCAAATACCACCTGCAAATCAGATACATACACTATGTTTTATAAAAATAGCAAAAGTACAGTCATTATGTAGCAATGGAAATAATTTTACGGGTTGAGGGTTACCACAACATGAAGAGTTGTGTTAAAGCTCCACAGTGTTAGGAATGAGCCGCTTATAAAAGACAGAGACTCTGCAACATGGAAGACACAGAGATCAGCCAAGCCATCTAAAAGAAGCAAAAAAAACCCAGCTTGATCCTTAAAAGAAACACAGGCCTGCCAAGCTACCTGCAAGAAGCTCACACACAGCAACTGAGCGACCGAGAAAGGGTACCCTTCCACCTGTTATTCTGCCTCCAGGCTGCTCAATGTGCTCCAGGTTTCCAGCTTCCATGAACTGTCGCCATGCACAGCTTTGGTGATGTAGCTATCTTTTTTATCATTTCTGCTCCTGTAAGCAATCCTTCACCCATATTCCTGTAAGGAACCCAATAAAACTCATTGAACCACTAAGTTGGACTTGGTGCTATTCAAACACTGACTAGTTGTCGGAACCCCACCTGGAGTAAATAGATTCTTGCTTATGTCTCCCCAGGAGTAGTGTCACACACATTTTTTATCTACCTAAAGTGCAGTGAAGAAGGCAGCAGATGATACACTTTGCTACCTAAAGCTTCATTTTCTATCAATAGTAGAAAAGGATTTCATGGTAAAGCATCACCACACACCTTTCTTTGTTCTTTTTACTCCAGACTGTTCCTAGACTCCTTTCAGCAAATTTCCTATGTTTTTAAATAGTTTTAATTGAGCTATCCATTTTTTTTGTTCGGTCCCCTCTCTTCCTCCCCTCCCACTTTCTATCCTCTCGCGCGAACCCCCACACTCACAATTTACTCAGAGAATCCTGTCTTTCACCCCTTTCTATATAGTTCCATGTACGTCTCTCTGAAGGTCCTCGCTGTTGTCTAGGTTCTCTGGGACTGTGGAATGTAGGTTGGGTTTTCTTCACTTTATGTCTACAAGCCACTTATGCGTGAGTACATATTCTTCTGGCATAAAGTCAGCATCTTTTCTGACATCGATTACTTTTCCTTATGTTCTTTGAAAACGGAGTGGAGCAGTGGTACCCCACTGTCTTAGTCAGTGTTCTGTTGCTGGGAAGAGACACCGTGAGCGAGGTCACATCTCTTAATTCTTCTCAAGTAGAGCCAGTCCCTGATGACTAAGAATTTTAAGTATATGAGCCTAGGGGGACCATTTTTATTCAAACCATCACACTCCATTCCCTGGCCCCATAAGCTTATAACCATATCATACTGCAAAATGCATTTAGTCCAACTTCTAAGTCTCCATAGTCTTCTGTAGTCTCAGCATTGCTTAAAAGTAAAAAGTTCAAAGTCTTTTCTGAGACTCAAGGCAGTCCTTTAGCTGGGACCCACTGAAAAAGCAAAATCTAAAAGCAGATCACACGCTTCCAACATATAATGGCATGGAAGATGCATTACCATTCCAAAAGGAAGGAAAAGAAGCAAAGTGAGGAAATACAGAACCGAAGAAGACTTCATGCAATGGCTTCTCTGAGGCTCCATGCAGAACCCCTGTCAGGCCTCAGAAGCTTTCATTAGCCATAGAAAGTTTTGCAACCCGTTACCTGTATTCTTTGCTCTGAAGCCTGCACCATGTGGCTAAAGCTACTCAGATCTGCTACTTTCTGGGGTTGGAATTGGCTCCCTCATTCCATGACATCTGTACCAGCTTTCTGTTGATTTCCCTCACTACTTAAGCTTCCATTCAACTCCTTTGCACAAGGGGAAGCTGGCCTTGGGGAATCTTGCCCTGAGGTCACCACTTCATTTATTCCATTTAGCAACAGTTTAACAGTTTTTTAAAAAACTTTCTCTCTCTCTCTCTCTCTCTCTCTCTCTCTCTCTCTCTCTCTCTCTCTTTGAGCACTAAACTTAGCTCCAGCATTTTTCTTCTCAAAATGTATAATTCATAGTTTTCCTTGATCAGCTTGCTCATTTCATTGTAGATCTGCATAAGATTGACCACCAATAACCATGTGAGACACTGAATACTGGGCTGTATTGAAAAATACAGACAATGAAATTAATTTAAAAGTCTTCAATTTAGGAAAAAAGGATATAAGGTAGCAACATTCTTTGCCAAAATATCACAAGAATGGTCTCTTGGTCACCTACTAGTATTATTCCCCTCTGAAACTTTTTGATCTCTGCTCCCACATTAAAAAATGCCTTTTAACACCGTAACAGACAAGCTGACCTTGAAATCACAGAGCATCACCCTCCTAAGTCCTTGATTTAAGGGTAGCTTTTAAGTACTTACTCTAGTATTTTTAATTGTGTGTGAGTGTGTAATTATGTTTCAAATTATGTGCACATTAGTACAGTACCCAAGCCCATGGAGCTGGAGTTACATGAGGTTGTGAGCCTCCTCATGTGGGTTCTAGGAACAGCACTCTGGTCCTCTACCAGAGCATTACTTGCTCTTAATAGCTCATATGCCTCTTTAAACCCTCTTGGTATATTTGCAAATGCTCAAGTTTTAAAAATTATGGGCATTATTTAGCTTTTATTGGTGTATAATAACTAATGTATTAATGAGATGCAATATGATGTTCATATATATTATATATCAGGTAATGTCTTAAGCAACATTTATGAATTTCTGATTTCGCTGGTTGATACAAGTATAAAAGGGACAATAAACAAGCATTCTCCCCAGGTGCGGAGAAATGGCTTACAGTAGGATGATACTTTATTATTTCCATATTGTCAATTAGGATAGACGATCTTACTGCTTTTGATGTAAGGAAAGGATTCCAAATTAAAATGTCTATTAGACTAAGCATTAATAAAGCAAAATTCATATTAAATTAAAATTCTATTAAATCCAGGAAACCAGCAGACATATTTAGAATGTAAGTATGAACTTAGGTAAAGAATTGAACATAGAAAAGCTTAATGAACATCCAAAATCTGCATGTTCAGAATGACTCCTAAGGAACCTTTACTCTTCGCAGGGTTATTTTTTAACTATACTTAAACTTATTTATCCCTAGCTAATCCCCAAAAGATTCATAAAGCAAAGATTCTGTTTAATTATTTATTTGTGATAGTCACTGCTCAGGTGATGTGACATTGGCCATAGATTGCCTTCCTATATGCTACATGCCCATGTATAACAAGGTACATATTCATAACAGGAGATTATAGCTGGGGTCACATTTACATGTTCCTCTTAATAGCCCTATACAGAATACTATATACAACATAACACCTCTTGTAGAGTTAGGCTATAACTTTTTTACATAAAATAATTTTATTATATTTCCCCTCCCTACCTCATCTAGATTCTCACCCACTTCTCTACACATCCACTTTCATGTCCTTTCTCTCTGTCAAAGAGAATAAAAAGAGGAGAAAAGAAAGAAAATCAAAACAGACAAGTAAGCAAAAATTATAAGAAAGGTAAGAGGATAAAAAAACCCACTAATACAAAAAGAATTGAAAAAATGGAGTCCATTTTATGTCGGACAACTACTAGGAGTGTAGTAGATATACCGGTATCACTACACTAAAGAAAACTGATTTTCATTACTCAGCAACTTCAATTACCAATCAATTATAGACAGGGGTATGATATATTTTCTATATCAGATTCTCAGTACTGAAGTTTTGTCCAGCACTTGTGCTTGATGTCATAGTGTCTGTGAGGTTGTACGTATATCAGTTACGATTCTGGAAGACCCTCTTTCCTTGGAGTCATCTACCACCTCTGGATTTCAAAATCTTTCTGCCTCCTCTTCTACACAGATCCCTGGGTCTTAAGGGGAGGGGATTATAAAAGCTTTACATTTAGAACTGAGTGCTCCAAAGTTTCTTTTTTTTTTCTCATAAGGACATCATGGAAGTACTGCCTAAATTCTCCATTAGTTTGGCTTTTCTGGAACTATTTTTGAGGCTCCATGTCAGCACACTAATTTTTACTCCTTATGCTCTCATCCCTTCATATAATTTTCACTTCAATAGAAATGAACACTATTCAACTTCTTAAACTTTTATTAGATTTTATTCATTTGGTGGGGGCTAAGTGAGGGGGTGCACAGGTACCTCTGTGTGTGCAAGGAGGTCAGAGAACAATCAAAGAGAATCAATTTGCTCTTGACTTTAATAATGCAGGTCCCAAGCTGGAACTCGGGTCATCAGCACTGAGCCATTTCTCTAGCCTATGATAACTTTTTAAATTAATATATTTAAATGTGAGCTTTAGAATCTCAGAACATAGAAAGAACCTATCCCTCTATACTGTCAAAGAGTAACTATACTTCTTTCCTAGTGCTTTAAATGATAAAGATACTACTGTGTTCTGTCCAAGCAGAGTAGCTGGTTTTGGCAACTTGACACAAGCTACGGTCCTCTAGTAAGAAAGAACCTCAATTGAAAAAAAATGTTTCAAAAAAGATTAGTTTTTCCAAGACTTTGGTTCACTTTCTTTATTAGTAATTGAAGGGTAAAGACTAGTCTATTTTGACTGGTGCCACTCCTATAAGAAATCAGGCTGAGCAAGCCATCGAGAGCAAGCCAATGAGCAGCATTTCTCCATGGTCTCTGGTTAAGTTTTTAATATTATCTTCTCTCACTGGACTGTGAGACTGGAAATGTAAGTCAAACAAGTTCCCTTCTTCACAAGCTGTTTTTTTTTCTTTGCTTATAGTTTGATCACAGCAATAATATACCAATAAAGAAATAAAAATGGTGAGGGGAGATAAGTTAGGGAAAATTAACCTGTTTAAAAAGGATTTTAATTTGAACTACATAGTTTTGTGGTTTCTGGTGATAGAGTTGAAAAGGATTAACTTTTCTCTTTTGTTCTGAGGATTTCCAGACCTCTGCTCTTACATTTATACTCAAATACCCTAGTGTCCTCTGTTTTAATTTGTCCCTGGTCTTATTTCTACCAATAAGCAGATGTGACAAATTACCTTGGATTGCATTCAACAAATTTTATAACCGTTTGAACAGAACGGGTCATTGAATGAATTGGCTTTAGACTTCTCTGATTCCACTACGTACTGAACTATTGCGGGGAAAAAGTCATCTTTACATGGGGGGGGTCAAGCACTAATATTCATTTTTAAGGTCAAACTATTCTTCTTCATCTTATGTGACAAGAATTTATATCCATGAATCAAAACAGTAACTGCACATCCTTCACCACCCTTCCTTGTTGTCAAGGTGTAGCCTGATAGCTTCAAGAAGGAGAATGATACTTCTAAGAAAGTTTTTTCCTGTATGAATAAAGAGGGCTTCCTAAATTTGATTTATGTGTGTATTTCATAGGTCTTTTTAGCCTATATGATTTTTCAAATAGATCAATTGTGTCTGCAAAACATGAATGCAAGAAGCTTATTCATCAGTTCTAATAATTCAGAAATCACTGAACTCTTTCATAAGTACTGGGGATGATCTTCAAAGTTTCTATTAACCTAAGCCACTGGGAATCGTAGTCACTATTGGAGTTCCTAAGTTCTCAAAACCAACAGTTACTTGGAAGAAAAAAATGTCTCACCTTAGTAAGTGGGAGTTCGATAAAAATACATAGAAATTCTAAGACACATAATTGAAATATAAATGAGAATTTATTCTGTGCATCACATTTGTATGGATATCAAGGATAAATTGTATTCTCATTCTATCTTTCCATCTTTTGGTTTAGTCGTGTTTGAGCATGTGGAAATTCCTATGAATGCAAATATTTCCTGTGCTTGAGAATAAGAGAATAAAATGTCTAAGAAAGTAAATGCATTGTGCTATATAGAATTTAAAGTAAATATTACATAAAGAGAACATAATTCATTCTTTGTTTTTCCTACTAGATAAGAAAAAAACATAGTGAAACAATTTAAGATATGGTAGTTATAATACATTTAGCATAATGGCTTAAACACATTTACTCTGTAGGAAATATTCCTATGATAATAAGGCAATGTGAAAAATTGCCTGTGATAAAAATAAAATATGAATGCAAAGATAACTCAGAATCTATCATACCACAATATAAGGTGCAATGCAATATCATAGAATACATTTATTCATAATATATACAATGTGAAATATTATTAAGTAAATATCAGTAGGTAATTCCATTGGGTCCTTTATGGTTGTTTTCGAAAGTAATAAACTGAGTATTTAATAAGTTCAAAGTCTTTTGCCCCATTCTCCTGCCTCGGGTTTTGAATTTAAAGGCCCTTACATCTTCTAAAGCCAGCATGCAAATAAGCACTAGCTTAGCCATCCAAACACATTAATCCACTGCTGCATATACTGTCTGAGCGCATTCAGGCTCTACTGATAATGCTAACTTTCTGACTGCATGTGAAATCGTGGCAGAGAAAGTTTGCCAACCAGAATGCTCAGATATGAGGTTATTTCAACAGCTTTATTAGCACCCCTGCTGTGGCAAATGGCATTATGTGCCCACTTGGGATCCACTTGCTTTTTGTGTCTTGCTTAGAGTAACCTGCCTTGGCTCACCGTGGATGATGTATAATGATTGCTATAACTCAATGAACAGAATTCTGCTCCTTGCTTTGACATTCCCCCCTTAAAAATAATAAAAATAAAGTTGATCTCAAGACCCAGATAAGTTAATGAGGCTCAGGAGAAAGCCTTTTGGCAGGAATGGGGTGTCTCTCCTGGTAAATCAGTGCTGACACAAGCTATACCTTCTTCATTTGTGAGGGGAACAAAGCCATGGTGTCTGACTATGCAGCAACCATCTTGAGACATGGTGTAGAGCAAAATGAGAGAGGATGTGAGCATGCCAATTAAAGCAGTTTGTAAAGATAGAAAAATTAATTCCTAATCCTCACACAGCTTCATTTTCTTAACAAATTTATCTGATTTACAAGGGCAATTTCTGACACTTCCCCCAGATTAAATGGTATGCATTTAACCTACACAGGAGACTTCTTCATCATGATGAATTTTACAGGACAATTCTCCTGCGATTCAGGGGCTTATATCCTGAATTCAGGAGTAAAAGTTAAACCTCTCAGTATATCCAAAGCCTCCATTGTGCTAGAGCTGTTTGCTTGGTGTTGTCATGTGTTCCACTTCCCTGGCCAAGTTTCTCTCTTTTATTCTTCTCTGAGCAGAAGCTAAATACATCCAAAATCTCTGACCAAGGGATCTGGAATACATTCAAACATAAATAAAAATATCCCATGTCAGACTTCACTGGGGAAGAATTTCTTGATATCTAAGCCTAAATCTGTAGCCCTTGGCTGCTCTAAGTAGTCCGTTCTTACATTTAGATGTGTGTATCATATAACATCAGAAAAAAATAAGAATAGTCTAAGAAGAGTCATCATCAAGTGTCTGAACAGTGAAGCCAATCTTTCTGAACTCTGAGCTTCTCAATACAAGTGTTCACAGACTCTGCAGATATTTATACCATACAGTCAAAATGCTTGATATTTGAATTACCAGATCACACACAGACAGAGGCTGTTTAAAAGTTATAGCTTTCATGCCATGAGTACAGAGACTGTAACCTACCGATTTTAGAATTGTTACAATGGCTCACATATATACTCCTTCAATTTCTGATTTGGGCTCAACATGTTGGTTACACATCACTGCATCATCTTTAGATACTTGACGCACCCCAAGAATGTTTCTCTTACAGAAAGTAAGTATGAGGCTGGAGAAGACATGTCAACCTCTCTCTTTACAAGGAAGACTCATTCTAAGAATCTATGAGTAGATCCTGCCGTGGATGCTTGGCTGGAGCTAGATCATGTTCTTTTAAAAGACATACTGATGTGTAACAGCAGAATCTGACTTTTAAAGAATGAACTAGACCTTGTTGTCTATGACATTAAACAAAGACTACGGAAACAAATACTGTTGCTTGAACGTGACATTCTCTGACACTAATTTTTAATATTACTTACTTACTTTCTTTCTTTCTTTCTTTCTTTCTTTCTTTCTTTCTTTCTTCCCTCCTTCCTTCTTTCCTTTCTTCCTCCCTCCCTTCTTCCCTCCCTCGATTCCTCTCTCTCCCTCCTTTCCTTCCTTCTTCCTATATTCCTTTCTTCCTCTTCTTAAGGGATCAGTAATAACATAATATATTAGTTTCTGATTCATGAATCAAGGTTCCACAAGCAGTGTGACTTAACATCACAAACATTTATTCCTCACATTTCTAAAACCAAACATGAGAAATTATTTGTCAGGTTCCCTATGTTGCCACACAACCTCCAGAGGAGAATTTGTTTCACGCCCTTTTTTTAGCTCGCAAGTCTTGGCTTGTAGATGCATCATTCCAATCAGTATCTCTGATCACAAAGTGTGTTCCCTATAAATTTTGTTTCTGTATCATTTATCATCTTATACAGAAATCAATGACATTGGATTAGAGCCTAGTATCCTGATTCTAGCTTGATTGTGTCTGCAAAAACTCTATTTTTCTCTTTGAACAACTTTTCACCCACAGCTATCGGGACTTAACACTTCAATATTTGGTTTTGCAGTACACATTCAGCACATGACACTGAAAGACCGGACGGAATCCTAGAAATACAGAATGAGGGAAATGGCCCTGTGAAGGCCTTTTTGAAAATGCATATGTTAGACAACAGTGTATATGGTTGTCAGAGCACTGGCCATGAGAGAAACCTACTCATGTTCTTAATTTACTTCTTTTCTCAATAGTTAAATTTTTATGACTGACAGTGAGATTGACTGTTCTATCACCTTGCCTTCCCAGGACAGGGAAAGTAGAAACTGAGAAAGGACTTTGATTGTTATCTCACCAAATATTTATGCAATAGTGAAAGGAGAGGTCGAAAAGAAATATCTAGGTGTGTAAGCAAAAGAAACATGATATTGTGGAAGTAAGAGGGAGAATATGTGATGCAGGGATAAGTCAGTTATGATATTATTTTTATTTTCATATTTATAGTGGTAAGAATTGAAAACAAATCTTTGTGATGACACATGTTCCTCTGCATGTCTGCATCCCTAAACTGGTTATGCCATGCCTCTGTTATCTGTTCCACCTGATTTCAACTGATTCCTATCCCTCTTCCACAATGGGCATGAGAAAATTAAATGATCTTTGACCCTCTGGAAAAGCCAGATCATGAGACCCTTTAGAAGACACATAAGCACTACAGGAGACAGAAAGCATCTCACAGTAAGTAACAAGAATTGATAGCAGGACTAACAAACTCCTTATCCCAACGAGCTCAAGTGAAAATCAGCTCTATTCAGATACCGCCCAATGAATGGGTAGGTGGATGAACAGTAATATTATAGCCCTGATGTTATTTTATGTTCAGTTCTTGAATGTTTGCAAATAGAACCTAGGGAGGAATACACACATGTAGATAAAAGTATCTTTCACCTGCAATGGAAATGCACTGTAGTTAAAAATTGAAACTCTAATGACCATCTTTAAACAGATCTTATCAATGTAGCAAAAACTGCCAAATATTATTTACCTATTGAACACTCTTGTGGATAAAGCATTGGGTGTGGATTTGGAACACTTACTGAAATAAGTCAAAATTTCTGCTATTAAAAAATATGTAAACTATTTAGAGTGGAAAAGGAGAAATAAGCTTTAATTTGGGGCAAATAGAGAACAGCCATTGGAGGTTTGAGTAACACTGGAAGTAAACAGAGAAATATTTTTTTATTTTTCTTGAGCAGTAAACAAGGAAATCTTTGCTGATCAAATAAAGTTTTGAAATAGCATATTGAATCAATTAATGAGATCTAGTTTTGCTGTTTTCTTTTGTTTGTGGTAAAAGAAAGATATTGAAAGAAGAAAGCATTTGTGCAATACTTTGAAATAGGTATTGGGCAACAGCAGCTGTTGGACCTTGCTCTTTGATCTTCTGTCATTTTCTTTGTATAAACTGGAATTTATCTCACCATTGACTCACACATTTCTCAACGCCAACTAAAAGAATCTTTTTTTAGTTTTTTAAAGTTCTACCACTTAACTATACACAAAGCTCATCAGAGAAGCACAAAAGTGAAGGTCAAAGATGTTATGAGACATCATGCAAACAGCAAGCCTTGATCCGTATATTGAAGAAGAACATTAAAACGGTGTTTGTGGTGGCTTGTTGACATACAATAGCTTTGCAAGGACAAGAAGGGACAGTTGCTTTGTTTTCATCTATTGCCCTAGGTTGATATGCATTTTCGTGGTGAATGCTTATATGCTTTATTGAGTTATGTGTCTCTATACTTTTTTACATAAAATAAGACCAAGAAGGTGAGTGAAAAATTTAATTTACCTTGTATGAGCACTTATTTCCTTGAACTATTTGTCAATATTCATTTCAGCAACAAATACAGTGAAAATCAAATGATGGGGAGAAAATAATACTTTAGAAAGCATAGTTGCATTTGGGTGGAAAGGTAGTTAGGTTGATATATGACAGCATTGTGAAAAATAAAAAGCTAAGTCACTCCAGTTACAAAGCCCAAAGCCTTTTACTGATAAATTCCCTTGTGTTTAGTTAGGAGTTCACATATTTTCAAAGGCACTCCTGTGTAAATTAGATTCCTCTCCAGATGCTTTGGCACTGTAAATAGACAGGATAAAATTTCACTTTTAATGAATTTTATTTCAATTTTTCCTTTCTTCTTAAATGACAAAGAACTCATCTGACTTTCTAATAAATGTTTAGCTCGTCTAACACCAACTTGCCATTTGTCATGTCTCTGTTTCTTGGTAAATTCTTGGTAAGTTTAGGTGTGTTTAGACTTGAGGTAGCTAGGAGATTTAAGAAAGAAACTTCAAATCAGTGGGACAGAGACACTCTGGGTAGAATACAAAATCCTCTGTGTAAAGTTCCTTACAGAACACTGAAGACTTGAAGGCCAGAAACAAAATCATGAATAAATACAACAGCTGCTGATCAGAATAGATAACCTGACCTTCCAGGCTTGGAATCCATGGCTCTGAGTCAGCTGTAAATCCCATGTCATTTTCCTGCTTTTCCAAAGAGTACGTTTAAGAACTGACTCCACAAGCCTCTTGCAACTCAGCTTCGGGATTAATTGGATCAGAGGAGAAAATTACATTTGCTTTGTAAACTTACATTTCCATGATATTTTTCTTCTACTGTTTTGCCATTAGATTACAAAACCCTTGAACCTAAGATAAGATGGAGTGAAGAGTTATATAGATTTTTTCCCTTTTGAAAGCGCTGACATATACAATATTTATAACATTTAGTCATATCAAATAAGTAAGGGACACTACTCTGAGATTTTTAGGTTTTATGATCAGACTCTGATTACTCGAGTCCCCAGAGTGGATTAGGCACCATACTCTTTTCATGTCTCTTTAAACCTACAGAAGTTAAGCAATCCAGAGAACAATACCGAGTGAGCAGCTTTACCTCCTTCCTTATTAATAAATATATTAGCTCCTACAATACAATCTCTAAAGATTAACTCTAAGTCTTATGATCTCTTCTTTCTAGAAATTTCATTCTTTCTGCATGTAAAAGCGAAATTCTTACACAAAGGCAATAGTCAAAAGCACTGTAGAGTACCCCGATGTTAATGTTTGAGAGCCTTCATGGGACAGCCATTGACTTGGTAACTGACACGCATGAAGCCAAGTAAATAAATAAGAAATATTATAAATAGTAAGTTAGGGTGTGACTGCACAAGGAAATATAACTTAGGGCCCCTTTTCTTCTATGTGATTAAAAAATAGCTTTTGATTTTAGAAAACTCACACCATAGAACTGTATTTCGACTCAGGAAAATATAGAAATTCATCAATAGTGATAATTTGCAGCATACTATGATTTAGCAAATGTTATCCAGTATATAGAATTCTATGCCCTGAAATAAACATTACTGTATTGGCTGTACCAGTGTTACACTAAGTAAACCCAAGTGCAATAACTTTACTGGGATCATACTCTTTTGTAATTTTACAATGTGATATATTTTAGCTTAATAAATGTATATTAAAATCGAAGCAATCAAGACAAATGCATGCTTTTTGCAAAATGAAAGGATTCTTTATTTATGATAGGTCAAAACATTTAAAGAGCTTAGCAAATATCCTCATGGCTGTGCTCCTTGAAGACCACTGTTAAAATGCATAAAGTTGCCACTGCTTAAAGTCATAAGCTACTCAGTAATACTGTGATACTGTGTTGAAAGATCATAACTTTAAGATATTTTTTAGTTCTTCCATCAATTCTATTATTTAATTTGAATTTATGAATTTCAAAAGGAGGCTTTGAAAACTGGATTGTAAAACAGGCTTCAAATCAGCAGGCCTTTTGAAATACACTTGGTTTTTACTTCATTGCAACTTAGTTTGCTTCTTGCATTATACTGTTATTTTGTTAAATTTTGCATTTGAAATGTAATTGCCTATTCAGTGATTCCCACCATTAGTCAGATTTCTTCAATGACATAAATATTGATTCAGTTTTGCATTGACTGATAAAAAGAGTTTCTATAACTGAAAGAAGCAAAAAAATGGAAAGGAAGGAAAATGCAAAAACAAAATACTGTTAAAAAGCCTTTTCAAGATGTTTTTATTTGGGAAAAAGATGCTTATAATTTTTTAATATGCCAATTTACTACAAACAATGAATCTGAGTTGTTTAGGCAAAATCTGGAGAGATTCTTTTTGGGAGATTGCTTGCTTGTATTTGTTTACTTTTCAATTCAAGAAATTCAGCCCAGGGTTTTGCACAAGCTAGACATGTACTGAACACAAAACCATATCACTAACTCATTGTAGAACCATGCCAAATTCAATCTGGAATAAGGGTTCATTCAGTTTTTGTGTGTTTGGCAGCAATAACACCCGAAAAAAATAATTAAACAAACTGATAAATAAAATAAGGGCAGGGTATATTTTATTTGATTATATGAGCAAGTTTGCAGATCCTTGTTTAGCAACTGTATAGTCAGAGTAGTGTGTGACTCAATATCCAGAGACTTTCTCTAGTCCTAATCCATAAGCTCATTTCTTTCATATCTGGGACAGCTTAGGAAAACAGATAGATTTTACTCAATCCATTCATTTCCCAACTGGATATCAGTATCTCTCAACCTTGGTCTTCTTGGCGCTTTTCACTTTTAACTGTCTGATTCTTCTTGGTGGTTGATGAAGAACAAATGGGGCCCACTACACGGTAGGGTAATTCAGCAACTTCTCTGGCTTTACCAACCACATAGTAGTACCTGCTGGGGACACTCCAGAATGTTTCCAGGAATTATGACATGTCCACTATCAAGTGAGAATTCCCATTTGATAACTATTATATCATCAATTACATACCTTCTATACTTTTAAGCATATTGTATTTTAAGCTGAGGTTAACTATCTAAATCTCTGTAATAGAGTGGAATTAGTTTCTCCAAACAGAAAGAGGAACATTTAACAAAGAACCACAAAAACAATTAAGGAAAGGTTAGACCTTACACTTTTATCCGCTAATTCTGACAAGTGTAGAAGGTGAGTCAGTGTTTTACATGATGGCTACCTCCATTATCATGTGCTGTACCTTATTTGCACGTATTTAGCCACTGGCTCGGGACATCAAGAACTTGACCCATGGTGGGTCAGACCACCATGACTCTGAATTGTTCTTAAACAAATTCTCCATTGCATTAGGCACGAATAAACTTGTCTTTAATGTCAGACATGCCTATGGTCTTATTGCTCCTCATTTTCTTCTGAAACATGCGTGACACGGAAAAGGGAAGGCAGCACTTCTGTACGACCCTGCTCCTGGACTCGCCTTCCTCATACGAGATTCCACACTTGTCTCCAATCATGTTGATTCACTCAGTTCAGGCAGCTGGGGAGCAAGGTTAAAGGATATCTGAGCTGTTTATGTTAGCCGTACAATAAAATGAACTGAATTAAACAAAATGCAGCAACATCGATAGCAATGGCTTCTAAATGAAAGTCCCAGGAGGGACTCCTTTGGCTCAGTTTTGGAGTTTGTCGGAAACAGTTGTCAGATGCTACCTTAGAGCAACCAAGTTAGAATTTGGGGTATGTCCTAATAGCATGCTTAGGTTTGTCCTGATAATCACAGCAGTATATACACTTCATTTCTAGGAGTTTTGTGTAGTTTACCCACAAAAATGGGTATATTTTTCCTTTAGCTCTCAGTGTGGTAATGGGGACTGCCAATTCAAAGCTTCAAGCAATTGACTGATGGTCAAACAGTATAGCTATACCATCTCCTAAGCTCATATACCCCACCTCCCTTTTGCCTTTCCTTTTTCTCTTTTCTTTTGATTTCCTTTCTTTTTTTCTTTGTTTTCTTCTTTCTCTGCTTACAAGAGGCTAAAACCCTTTTTTCCCCTTAGCACCGTAAATTGGCAGTAATTGACAGCCTGACCGAGAGCTGGGCTACAATACCAAGTTTGAAGGATCCAGGGACATGAACTCCTGTTTCACTTTTTAAGATGGATGTTAGATCTGGAGCAAGGAACACTGGGGTAAAGAGTTCCCTGGAAATGCAGACTGAAGGCTATTTCCCGTACCCTTTGCTTTCTGAACATTGAGTTCAGGATGAGGGCTGCCAAATGAATATACCTCTCACCAGCATTGCAGACATTTTTCTTTTTAACCTACACCTGAATGACCCAGAAAGGGTCATGTCCAATGACAAATTTAGCCATGCTGGCTGAACAAAAAACCTCCAAATGTTCTCATCACCTCAACGAAACAGTACAAGTGACTCTCAGCCAAGCTAAAGCTCCATTTAGCCCAAGGAAAATAATAGCATCATCTTCCCAATTATAAGCTGTTTCAGAGTCTTTAACACAAGTCTTCATGTTTTGGTGACTCCCAACCAGAAAACTGTCAACAGCAGTCATTGCATGCATACAATTTCTAATGCCATCAGATGCCAATCCATGCTTTGTCCTGCCAACGAAAGCTTCTTCAGCATCTATCATATCTAAGATTACCGTGTAACAAAATTAGATAACATGGTCCTTGGTACAAAAATGCTGGTGGGGTTGTCAAGGAAACCATAAGCCAACAGTTACTTAAGAGCCTAATACCACAGCCAAGTGTGTGTGATGTAACAAAATAAACTTAACACTAGTTTTTTTAAAGATAGCATGTATGATATTTAATGATATAATGTTCATATTTTAATCTTACAGCCTCTATCTTGATATGCCTACTAAGTTTTTCATGTTTCCTAACAGGAGCTCAATAATACAGAAAAAAAAGTGTGTGGACTTCATATTCAAGATGATTTTATCAACCCCTATCTATCCTTTCTTGCTTCATCAGTTAGCCTTTCTAGAGCATGCAAAAATCTGGAACGTTTTTCCATCATTTCATTTCCAACTATCAGACAGAGCAGTACACTCATTTTCAAGTCTGAAGCCATCCGACAGGTTTTGTAAGCGTGGCAGGACCATTAAGAAAGCACCTACGAGGTAAAGGTTACCATAGATTGAGGACTGGGGAGGAGCCTGAAGAGAAACGACATTGGAACAGAGTCTGAATCATTGCTTCCCATAGAAAAGTAGCAAGGCTCTCTTTAAAGAGTTGTATTAAAAGTCGCAGGACTGAGCATTTGATGACATAGTTTCACTTTGAGAAGCAGTTCACAAGGTGGTCCAGCTCCGGCAAAAGCATCTTCCTTTACTTGTTTACATGCTACTGTTCTCTTTCTCTCTATTTATAACTCTGTCTTGTTAACTCTACCACAAACCACAAATCAAGCTATACCATTCAAGTAAAAGATAAGATCACTTGTCTTATTACATGCTAAAATATGCTAATCCCTTTTCTCATTTCCATTTTTGGCTCCATAGTTGGTACTTTACATGGAATGTAAAACAATTGTTTAAAGGAGAAAAAAGTAAATCTACTTCTTAAAACACATCTCTGGCTTTTTTGCTCCTAGATTAAAATTCCAAACAATAACACTTAAGGCAATGATGACTGTTATGCTCAGATTACATATGAAAGAACCAAATTCAATTTTGTTGTGAACGTATGATTGGCAGGAGGCTGAGCCCAGCCAGAGTAAATGTACATAATTAATCGGCTGCATATTTCCTGCCCTCCTGTGTGCTGTGTTTATAGCATTACTGCACAGACATGACAAGGCACATAAAACTAATTATGAGATAATCATGCCAAGAGCTGTCAGATAACAGTATTAATAATGAACCTCACAAGATCAGTAACTCAAATTTTCCAAGCACACATACTGAAGACCTATAGACTCAAGGCATTGTACAATGTTACTTTTGATTTTCATAGCAAAGCTCATTCAATTTCTCTGAACAACAGAGTGATATTTAACCATAAGTAAGAAACTTATAGAATTAAAAATACTACAGTCAAGGTATGCCCTCTTGATGTGTAATTTGGAGAGAATTTAGTAACGCTAAGCCCTAGCTTTTCATGCTCTTGATTTTCTAATATTTGGCCATGTAACTTCACTGAATATAAAACAACAGTGATATGAACCATAATATATTAAAACAGTTAACGTCGCATTATAGATATAGTTACATATGATGTTGTGTTAAATATACTTAATAAGCTGGATTTTAGTTAATTTAAGTCACTGGCAATTTCAGTGACTCTCTTCAAATCAATAAAAAAGACCTTTTAGAGATATAAAATATTGTGTTGACTGAATAACATGTATTTTGTTCTCTTCAATGTTATTCATTGTATTAAAGCATTTTAAGGAGACAGTTTAGTTGAATTCAATTTATTTATAATTCATTTCCATCAGTGCTCAATCAGAGAAGCAAAAGCAATAGGAGATCAAGATATAAATAGATATAAATAGAACATTGGAAAGATGGATAGACAGATTAATGACAGGTAAGGAGATTAGACCTATTGTAATTGTGGGGTAGTGTAGTCTCTACAAGATTCCAGCTTTTGTCTCTGGTCTTGAAACCTGATGTTTATAGCAAAGGTACTTGGATAAGAAAGATGGAAAAGGGAAGATTAAAGCAGTCCAACACCCATATGCATAAACTCCAGCCATGCATAATTTATTATAATGCACTCTATTTCTTGGCACTTAACATGATAATATGTGGGCCTCAAAGAAGGTGAATCCTTGCTATGGAGGCAAACAAAAGTGCTGGGTTCAAAAGTCAGAGAAATTGAAAGAATGTATGAGGGACTTCATTAGGAGTAGGTCTACATGGGTGTTTCTTACCTATAATGGATGTGCTCTGTCTCTTTAAACTCAAGATCCTAATTAGAAACCTTGTCATTTAGATATTGATATGCAAATTTAAGCCAATGTATTATGTTTGGTAAGGGTAACAGAGGCAGGACTATAATCAACATTTTGGTTAATGGATCTATTAACAAAATATATATTGAAGATAAAGGTTAGAGTCCTTTCTTGACTAACTGATCACACGGCATTAATCTGTATTTATAGTTACATTCTTTCTTTCTTAGTGTCATATTCTCTTTTTTCCAAACTAGTACCTCAGAAGGTTACACTAATCTTTTCATCTATTTTATTTATGGAAACTTTGAGACCTTAGATCATTCTAGAATAATCTCTTCATAAAGACCCACTCCTCTTACCTGCACTGTGTAGTAGTTGACTGACTGGTTCTTGATCATCAAGGCCATTCACTCTAGCAAGTACAACAGCTCTTTGACCATTGATTAAGAGATATATGCCCAAAGTAGAATATTTCCCCTGGCCTTCAATGTAAAAAGACAAAGTAGGGGCCACATCAAAGACTTGAAAGATGAATTCAACTCTTCTATCAAGCTGGCTTCCTTAGTACAAAGGAGGCGGGCATAGAAGAGTAAGATATGCAAATATGGGTATATTGCTATACTTTATTTTCTTTAAAGATAAAATTCTTATTAAAGTGGTAATATTAATCAGTTAAATACACTATGTAAACATAATCAGAGGTGCATTCCAAATAGCAAGGTAAATTCATAGTTGGAATTATATCTATGTAAACAAAAACAAAATTTTGTCAACTTATGGTGGAAGTGTCCCATTATAATCAGTCTGGCAAGAGGTCGCTGTCTGATATTTTAGAGAACGATGTATGTTTATTGTTTCTAACAGATACGAAATACACGGCATAACCTTGTTAGTCATGAATAGTTAGCAACCCATGTTGCAGATACAGTAAACTCTACCTCTACTCTAATGGTTATTTTGTTAATGAGTCCAGTGTTCAATAGTAAGCATGGCTATGGCTAGGGAAAGAGGCAGCAATGAAGACCACAGGTTCTCACTGGAGCCCTGCATGAATTCATTCTGTGCTTATACACCACTGACAGTCTTGGAATAGGAGCTCTAAAGAAGCTGGAGTTTTTGTCATGACATTAATATACAAACTTGGCCTGAGTATCAAATAAGCTCCAGTACCATCTAAGACAAGGTAGAGTAGTTATAGTCCCAACTCTAGCTCTCAAGTGAGGCCTATGAACAAGGCAATGGTCACATCCCCTTTGGCCTTAAAATCTTGAGAATGATCTTTTTGATATCTATCTTAACCAGAAGCATACAAGAATGAGAATTCTAGGAAATTCAGATAATTCAGACTAGCCAAGTTACAAGTTCTTAAAAACCTCTTTTAGAATTTAGAGAAAGTTTGGGAAATTATATAACTGATGCCACCATACATATACATATATTATATTATAAATACATATAAATTAAATATATGTATATATACATCATTTTTACTTTTTTAAATTTAATTATATCTTTACCCCTATATCTTTCTTCCTACTCTTTCAGTGTCAATCCATCTACCTTCTTTCTTTCAAATTCATGACCTTCTCTTCTTTAGCCAATGTAGCTAGATATACACATAAATGAATAGTCATGTAAATTCAACCTGCTGAGTCAGTTCTGTATTGTCTACATGTTTATGTTTCCAATACTAACCACTTGATATTGGCTATTCAATAAGACACCTGATTCCTGGAGAAAACTATTTCTCTACTCTCAGTCATTGTTAATTGTCTGTAGCCTTTCATCTAGAATGGAGCCCTGTAAGATTTCCCCTGTCTACTTTGGGTAATCAACCACTGATAGAATTGTTAAAAGTCATCATTAGGCCACTGTGTTCTTGAGACTTTTGATTCAGCAAACTCTGGTTCCTATGGATATGCTATGAAGAAGTCAGAATTATAAACTTGGAGATTAGTAGCTGGTATTAGAGTCTGATCAGCATGTAGACACATGACTTCTATCAGTTATTTATTGTTGCTCAGCATTCATCATCTCTCACAGGCATAAAATAAAATAGATGCACAAAATTGCACTCAAGAGACCTCACTAGTCATGGGTAAAATTAATGCTTTTTAGTTAGCCAAGTGTCCAGTCTTACCGGCCGTGAGATAAAGGCCAACATTTCCCTCCTCAGTAAGGAGATATAGGGGTAATGCAAGAAATGCATATGTTACAAACCTGCCTGTATTTTTCATTATCCTATGTCTTATAGAATCACAAAGAAATACAGATTTTCTAAAATCTCTTGCAGACATAGGAATGAAACAGAAATTGCCACAGGTTTTTGCAAAACTCATTTTGTCTTTTGTAAATCAAGGACTTGTCCTACATTTTGATACTAACGGTATTAATAATGATATCTTGAATACCTATAATGAAGTAGGCATGATATAAATATTTAAATGAAGCAAATATTTAGCAGTCTTAGTGGTAGTGAGTGTGACATGGTATGGTGGAGGATTATTAATGCTATAAAATTACTTACATAAATGTTCCTGTTTAATAATAGCTCCCTCAAGGTACGTTTAAAACAATTCACATAATAATTCTGAGACTCATTTGGGAAACTACCAGATGTGTTTTTCAAAAAAACACAAAACAAAACAAAAAAGGTCTGATATTAATAAGAAGGTTATCTTTGCTTCCATTTTTGTCCTTGTTTTGAGGAATTATAAGTGTCATAGGTGATTGTGGTATGATGCCCGTTCACTCATTTCATCCTGTCTATGAACTGTGTATTTTTCTGCTCTTTGTCCCTTTTGAAAGTATATAACAATGATCTTTATTAAAAACAGAGTATTTACATATAATAAGATGAAGATTGACTTTATGACATAAAAGAACAAGGACTTGGAATGAAAAAGAAAAGAAGCCGACAGGATGGGGCGATAAGGAAGAAGAAAGGAAGGAAATGGAAGGGAAGGGAAGGATAAAAAGAGGAGGTGGAGGGACGAAGGGAGAAGAAAAGATGGTAAGTAAAAGAAAGTGGCAGCATCGCTTCATGTCACTAAGAAAAAACTGTGATGCTTGACTTTTGGCATAAATGGGTATCCAGAAATTTCAACAACATCCTGTGTCTCCTTACTTCTATCCCTTTCTCATGACCCCATCACTCAGATTTTATATATTATAGAATATATATATATATATATATACTATTTTATATATTATAGAATATACAGTCCGTGTAACAGGAGTGATGACAGCCTCTGGATTTGTTATTACAGTTAATGAGCCTAGATAATGAAAATTTGTTCATTCCCACAATGTCTATGCCCTATCACCTAAGCTGAAGTGGTTGTAGTTCTGTGTGTGTGTCAGTCAGCATAGACCTCTGCAGTCAAACATCAGCCTGGGCTTTCTAAGTAGTACAGATTTATTTATTTACTTATTTTGCAATCTTGAAGCCCAAGAATAAGATAATATTATATCTTTTTCTGGATGATACACACTCCTCCTTCTCTCTCTCTCTCTCTCTCTCTCTCTCTCTCTCTTGCTTTGGCCCAGAGATGATCGTATTTCTGTTTTTGGGTTGTCTGGCTCAATTCTATTTCTTAAGCAGGATGTAGTTACTGCATTTTTCACTTGATTCTCTTTATTGGTTATGTGTCATTTCTGTATCTATGTGATACTTTGCCTAAAAACAGGTAAACCAATGACTGATACAAAGGCTGGTCAGTTTTGACGTCATTTGTACCAGTAATTATTATATTTGAAAGCTAGTCAAGTCCCCATGACTAATGTTAATATGGGAACTAATAGCATATCTTTAAAATCAGAAAAAGAATTGAAAGTATCTGTTACAAATAACATGATGTTGTATCAAGAAGGAGTCATGATCATCCAAACAAGATGGATAGTAATGAGACTCGTCCAAGGAGGTGGCTTCAAGATATAGTAAGCTGATGAGAATAAGATTTGTACAAATGGAAAATGAGAATTATTTTGAGATCTTATGACTTGGACCAGAAAATCCACAATGATGTGGAAAAAGACTATGATAAATTAGTCTCTGAAGCACTGGGGATGTGTTCAAGTGAACTGCTTAAAGGAAAGAATTATATAAATAATAATATTTCTGCTTTTTATATTTTTAAGATAGGCTTCCAATATACACCCCAAACTGGCTTTACATTACTCCTTCCTCAGCTTCTCTAGTACTAAGGATGTAGGCTTTGTCATGACACCAATATCATAAGTATGTTTAGGTTAAAATTGGAAATCTCTGTTTGATGTGCCTGTGTATTTGCTAGGGGAAAAAGAAGGACATCAATGGTACTAAAGAGAGGATTGGATGAAGTACAAGAAGATTGGGTCTTCTAGGTCGACACTGAAGTCAACAGAACTGATAAGAAGACATTACTGAGAGTTTTCTCCCTCACCCAAGATCAGTATAATCAGGGCCTGGGAGAAGACATCAGGAAGGAATATAATAGTAGTGTCTTTATTCCTCTTGCTTTTACTCTTTTTCTGAGTTAATCATCACTTCTTTAGAGGAAACTTCACCTAAACCTTCGTGCACTATGAGTACTGGCCCTTTAAAGCATCAATCAATTTGCCATCCTACTCATTACAAACTCTAAAATGAAACTGAACAGTTGGTCTTTCCCTCCATGAGACTATTAGCTTCTTTAGCCAATTTTAAATCTATGCCTGTTTAGACTTCAGCACAGCAATTGGCTCATGAAATCTCTTCAAAACTGTTTGCTAATAGAACGAATAAATGAGAAGATAAATAAAACAGAAAGCATAGGTGGCAATCTCAAGAAAACTGTGTGGTTTACGCAATGCCATGTGAGTACTGAGACACAACAGACTGGAACTTCTGGTTATTCTGTTAGAAGAGAGGCAATGTCAGAATTTTTGATGCTTCTGAAATCTCTCTCACCTAAAATTCTGAATATTAACAATATATATCCACAGCAAATCCAAGACACATCAAGACTTCAGAGTAATTAGTATCAATGGAAAATTCAGAAATTAAAAATTTTAGGGAAGTATAACATGTTCTACTCCTCAACATGTAATTAAAGCTACATTTGTAAAACAAATTTTCATAGAACATGTGATAGCTAACTACATCATTTTGTATTCAAGACATGGCCTAAAGAAAAATAAAAGAGAAAAAAGTACAGAGTTAGCAAAATATGGAAAATAAAGACCCATAAGGCAAGGGTATTTTCTGGATATGGAGATGAAACTAGCTTTGGCAGTATTTACTCATGTTTTCTATTCAACGGTGCACTGTATTCTGAATTTTCTTTGGATAAAGGGACTTCTTTATTTCTTATGTTGAGCTTGTGAATTTTGCAATAATATTCAGGAAGAAAAGGATCACAGAGCATAGAATCTGTTGAAGCTAAAAAATGCATGTCACTGAGATTTGAATCCCATAAATCCTCATCCAGTTTTCATTACAAAAAAATGTACTATAAGTCTTCCCTCCAGTGATTTTGCAATGAAACACACAATTCCTAGACATTAAAGATATTAATACCAACACATTCATCCACACACTCATGCATTCCAGAAAAAAAAACTGGTGTAAGCAACCTGGAGGCTGAATCTACATTGCGTTGTCACTGCTCCATAGGGAGCATCAATTTCTTAAGTGGGTTCTCTTGAAATAAGTGAGGGCTGGCAGTGGTCCGTATTGTCACTGTTATCATAAACTGAATAAAATTTATAATCCAACCACAGATTGTGGTCAAAGGCTGGAGCAGTATTTAAACCTCTTATATTTATGACTCAAGTACACAAAATTATTTCTGTTTCAGCTCTACTCATGTGTAGTTAGGAATATTTTGAGACTAATGCAGCATAAAAACACACATTACAATAATCAGAAATTCCAAATATAGCCCTGCATGTATTACAATTGAAATAGTAATCTTCAAGAAAATATATATTATTTTCATGTTAGTTGCTATTTGAGTAAGTAAAAAAGAATAAGTAAGACTGATATATACATACATAAAAAGACTCAATGGAAGTTAAACATAAGATCAAACAAGATATTAATTATACTATGTTTGGTTCTATCTGATGCTGGATTTATACTTGGAATAACATATTCAATATTTAACCTTGTGCTTGTGTATTTGAATTAGGTTATGTGTTACACATTATTGAAAAGCTTGGGAGATTTACACTGCCCTGGGTTTTTTACTGAGCAGAGACTTACCTTTCTAAATTTGAAGAAAGCCAAGATGGCTCACTAATAGTATAAAAAGTTCTAGTTTTTCAACATGGCCTTGGGAGTCAAGAGGCTAGAGAATTAGATTTTTCTGATGTCTACGCAGTCAATCAATCTATCAGTTCCCACATTAGCCGACTCCTTGTTGAATTGTCTAGGACAATTGTTTTTCTGTTTTCTGTTTTGGTTTACTGGAGAGAAAAGAGCTCCTGCTTGTGTGAGTTAACTTACGGAATGTATTTAGACTTTTGTTGGACTAGAATCTGAATAATATACCTATATTTATCAGTTTGTCCCATGTACTTGTCTGGGAACTTTTACCCTCAGATTTGAATACCTCTTTGTGTCTGCATGGGTTAACCATGATTTGAATCTTTAATTCTATTTATTCAGTGGTGTAGTGTGTGTGTGTGTGTGTGTGTGTTACGGCACATATGAAATTCAGAGGACAGTTGCAGGAGTTGGTCAAGCTTATCAACATGTAAGTTCTAGAGACTTAAATCAGACCATTACATATGGCAACAAATGTCCTTACCCTCTAAAGCCCATGGTTCTCAACCTGATGGCCATGATCCCTTTGGGGGTCAAATTACCCTTTAACAGGAGTCACTTAAGACTATCAGAAAACACAGATATTTACATTATGATTCATAGCAGGACCAAAATTACAGTTATGGAATATCAATAATTATAATTTTATGGCCGTGGTCACCACAGCATGAGGAACTATATTAAAGCCTCACAACATAAGGTGAGTTGAGAGTTACTGCTCTAAATTGTCTCTTCATCCCTGAGTGTGTTCTGAGATTGCAGCTCACTCTGTCGCCCAGGCTAATCTAGAAACTCACTCTGTAGCCCAGCATCATAGCCCTGAATTTCATCAAACCTATAAAACTTCAGGCTCTTGTACCTCAGATGCTTATAATATACCTATGACACAGCATACCCAGTTGTGAGTAGCTTTCTTTCTATGATTAACTGCTCTTACCCATAAAAATGCATTAATTATATTTACTCACAAATTTAGACCTTATTTTAACTAGCATTTAGTTTAATACATATTGTATTAAAAACACAAAGTAGTCATTAGCTATACAAAATACATGATTTCTAGACTCTGTGGAAGACCAAGAAATAAGTGATTGCATATGTGCATGTGTGTATGTGTATTTCTGCATGCATGTACATATACATGTACATATTTGTGTATGTATACAACAATGATGATCAATGAAAAAGATACTACAACTTACAGAGTGAGAATGACATGGGAGGGGTTCATCAGAGGGTAAGCCAGGACGGTTGGAGGAAAGAAAGAGAATAGAGAAATTAATGTAATTCTATTTCAATTAAAATATAGTTAAGAACTGAGAGATACTTATGAGTGACTAATTTGAGTTTTAAAATCATATGATATCATGGAAAACATCCAAGATTCAGTTTTTATGTTGAAATAATAGACATAAAGAAGATCAGGGATCTACATACGGTGATTAGCATGTTATACCAGTGGGTAGGTAAAGAGAGGGAGTTTCTCTGGAAATCAGAGAGGCAAAGTTAAAACTGGATACATGTATTAGATAAGCTATTATTTACTACATATCATTATATATTATACATTTTTACTATTTATAATGCATTTATTACATTTATTGCATAATTACTATAAAGAGATACCATGTTTTTGTCTTACTACTTGAAGCATCTGCGGTCACTAGTACATCCACTCAGAATATATTTGCGGGAATATTTGCTTGTGAAATATTGAGATGCTTGTTAAAGAGCAAATCAAGCATACTAAGACATCTGCACCACTGGGGAATTATATGTAAAACACCCTTAAAAACAGCTGTTAGCATCTGTTTCCTTTGTGTTAATGTAAGGGGCTTCATGTTTGGTTTTTATATTTAGTGTTTTATTTCTGCACAAATAGCAAGTTTAGTTCTCCTTCTTCAAACTGAGTGTTGATATTGAATTGATGATTTCAGATAGCATTGGTTTGGGAAAGTCCGGTGTCCACTGTGAAAATGTGATGTTTTGCTGCTACGGTTAAGTAAGTTACACTGTCACTGCTTCAAATCATTCTTATTCTTCATCTGTCCTCCTATCTCTGAGGTCAGCTGCATGAGGGTGTGATTGGAACAAGCAAAACCTTAGAGAATATATATTTGGAGGTAGGTGTTTTATTTAACCCTGGCTGATTCAATCACATATGACTTGGTTAGATGACAATCACTGAACCGTAAAATTTCATGTATCTCTGTGGCTATTGTTTTATAAATAAAATCATTGAAGAGAGTTCCACTGTAGTAAGAGTCACTATATGAAACATAATTGATAAAGAATTTGGTGCACTGAAGATACACAGCTTTTGTAAAAATAGAAGAAACCAAACAGAACTATTGCTGCTTGAACCTATTCTAGTTATTCTTAATTTCGACTCTCTTTTAAACAACTCCATTTGATCCAGACATAGACTACAATATGCATTCATTGGACACAGCCCTAAATTCCAAAGGAACAGTAAGTATTAGTCTCATTAGTAAATGTTGTTAACGAGTAAGACTTCCTCGAATGCAGGAGTCTTTTTTTCTCAGTCCTTTGGTAACAAAGGCAACATAATGATCATTCAGAGGTCTTAACTTTCCCCCAGGAAGACATTTGAATGAATGCAACTTGAAAGAGAATCCAGGATACAAGGGCAGATTATCTTTAGCTCACCTGTACTGAGTTTCTGATATAGAAATCAGACTAAATATGTTTCTTAAAAATATTGTCATGCTGGTTTAATGTTAAAGAAAGATGAAATTAAAGAAAGGAGGAAGAAATGGAGGGAAGGAAGCAAGGAATAAAAGGGAGTTCTGAGAGTTCTGACTACCCAGAGGCAGACACTAAGACAAGGATTTCTTTACAACATTCTCAAGGGCATCATAGTTGTAAGATGAGTCAAAAATATAATTTAGACTTATATGTATTGTTTCAGTTAAGGTTATTATTGCTGTAGTGAAAAACTCTGGCCCAAAGCATCTTGACAAGGATTCATTTTGCCTACGCTTCCATATCACAGATAATCATGGAAGACAGTCAAGGCAGGAACTCACACAGGACAGGAAACATGAGTTAATTCAGAGACCATGGAGAGATGCTCTTTTCTGAACTGCTTGCTATGGTTTGCTCTTATAGAACCCAGGACCACTAGCCCAGCATCCACACACAAGGAATTGGGCCCTCTGAAGTCAATCATTTATTAAGAAAATGCCTTATAGGCTTACTTGCATACCTTTCTTAGAGGAATATATACTCTATTGATATTCTGTCCTCTAAGATGATTATAGCTTTGTTAAATTGACATAACACTAGCCAGCAAAGGTATCATACATAGAAATAGCAAGAAATTTATACAATCTGAGAGCATGGAACCAATGAAGGAGTATTATGAGACAAAAGAAAAAGAAAAGTCTCTGTGGGATACAGGATGTGAATTAAGAAGCACTCAGTGAGGGGATCAGAAAATTTCTCTGTCACTACAGGACTTGAATGCAGAAGGGAGCCACGTTAGAAACAGAGTAGTCAAAAGAAATGTTACATAGTAAACTGGGAATTATCACCTTGCCAGAAGGGTAAGAAATTGTATTATACCATTATACCAAACTCTTTGTTTCAGAACCATTTGATTTAGCTTTTAAAGACTGATACTAATTTTAAAAATACTTGTAAAAAAATACTGATAAGTGTATTTTTAAAATCAGACTTTAAACAACTGAATTGAATTTCAGGAGAGGCCTTTTCAACTCAAGTATGAACAAAGGAGATTTGAAAGAAGTTTATCCCACGTTTCATCTTTCTTATGCATTATTGGCTTTCTGTGAAACGTCCCATGAACTCAAAAATTTTAGTGATATTTTGGTCTGCTGAATCTAATCAGAAGCTTCTGCCAACACAAATACATGTATGTGACATGTACAGAAACATGGCGTTTGGTTTCAATTTAGTAGACTATAAATAAATGATTTCTGGATACCTTAGTAAACTAACTAGAACCTGGTATGACGACATACCTTTAAATCCTAGAACACAGGAGGCAGAGGCAGGTGAATGTCTGAGTTGGTGCCTACCCTGGTTTTCCTGGGGAGTTTTAGTTGCTAGGGTATACACCGAGACCTTGTCTCAATTAATTAATAAATGAATTAATTATAAATGCAGTAAGGGGGTTTTCTTTAAAAGAGAATTGGACAGTATTGCTGTCAAGATATGTCTGCCCTAGAATACCTTAGCCATTCACTTCTGGCTTTTGGCTAGTCTAAGCACCTATGGGGAGCACTGACTGTTATTATTATAGCAAAATAAGGGACCTCTCAAATAAGTGTAATATAGTTTATTTTATTACCATACTATATTATTAAGTCAGATTTTTTGAGCATTTCTTCCACAGGCAATGCCTCTTTGAGGTAGTCATGACATAAAGAATGCTTAGTCCTATCTTCTTCCTGTTTATTTTGGGAGACAAAGTGAACTATGCCTCATTTTGAAGATCTCAGATTTTCTACCCTTTCCACAGCAGAGGGCGATCTAGGCAGGAATTGCATGATTAGTTGCTATTTATTGAAATGTTTAGCTGAATAAATATATTTATTAACCTTACCAATGTTTTCTGAGAACCTTGTGCTTCTTTGAAGGGGCCCAAACATCACATATAGCACATTCTTTGTCCCAAAATAAATCAGAGAAAAGCAAGTACTTAAAAATATGAAAAACTCATGATGTTAAATTGTGAAGAGATCGATGCATATTTGCAGGGAAAGGAAGAGCATAGATGGGATTCCAAGAAAAGGAGACACCAAATTTTAGTCTTAAAAGACTAATAAAAAATTAAATAATTCTAAAGGTGAGTTTCAGAAGTTATCCATTGACAACCATTGTTTGTATTTAGCAAACATATGTTGAGTTTCTCTAGGTTTTGTGACCCACAATGAATTGGGAAATATGATTTTGCTTGGAACTCTTATTCTGATACGGACACAAACCATCTGGAATTAGTTAGAATGTGAGCTAAGGTAAAGTACATAACATGGGTCAGACTGTATTATAAGCATTTATGAGCAGTATTAATTTAAGACACAGAATTACCCATACAAGTACTTTCTTCCACTGAGTAAATAGAAATGATTGGGAATATCAGAAAGAGTGATGAACAGACCATACAAACTAGATAACACTTGTGCTTTCTAATATCATAGTAAGTTATTGACAGCCATCACAGGTGTGGAAGTGAGATTAGTAAAAGGAGAATGGTGATCATCTCAGAATGGCAGAATGGAAGGTTCTGTTGCAGAAAACAGAGAGGCCTTGCCACTTCCCCATCAGACCTTTGAGTCTGACCACATCAGCAGGCTGAGTAAAGCCTCCAGCTACCAACTGCTGCACCTTTGTGGGCTTTTCTGATGCAAAATGAAAACCACTCCGACCTCAAAAACAACAGATCAAACACCTCTGAAGAGCTGTCCACAAATGGCTTTTGGAGTTTAAGCTTAGGATTTCCCAAGCGTCATCAACTTTCCTGGTCTAGACTGTTGTTCAGAGTGTTTCCTCGGGGTTGCATGCCATTGACCCACAGTGGTGTCTTTACCAGTGTCATTTGCCTCAACATGATTCGTTATCGAGTCTCTGTCTCAATCCCAAGGGTTTCATTTGTATCACTGAATAAAATGCTACTACTCATAATCTAGGTTCACAGTAAGCTTTGGGAAAACCCCAAATGACTAAGGATCGACAATCAGGCCTATGGGCAAACACTGATAGACGAGCATCCTATTATACACACTGCAGGCCTGAAAAAGGCAAGAGCAAGAAGTCTTTTCTAACTGATTGAACCAGATTGCTTGCAGGGACCTCATTGGTGGCATACCAAATAAATAAGTTAGCAATTAAAAAATGATTTATGTATCGTAGAGCAGAGGGGAGAAGTAGAAAAATAAAGAGCTGGTAGAAAATTAACTCTGTTTCATAGATCTAATGTGATTGTAAAAGTCAAGACAATGAAACATAACACAGGTAACTGATAGGAACAGAACAAGGCAAAGCAAATTCTACCCTAATATAAATCTTAAATCTGTCTGATCCCCAAGACAGACTTAAAAGAGTCATGCTTCGCGAGTCTTAGAGGGGGATGATAGAGATGTCTCTTTTAGGGTTGAGCACTCCCAGTAACTTATTCTCAGGAATTCGAACAGTTATGAGCATTTGCTTTAACCAACAAGCTATTGTTAACGATGGCTGGGGAGGCAGAGTCATTGTTCTATCATTTTATGTCCACTAGGAGTCTGCCTATGTACCAGGGAATAGCTCTGAACTCACATGTGGGCAGCCCTGATTGGATGCAGTGTTTTATTTATTTATTTGTTTGTTTGTTTATTTGTTTGTTTGTTTGTTTATTTATTTTGTGCGTGGAAAGGGAAAGGGATTTAGTGGAGAGAAAATGGACGGGGGAGAAGATATAGATGTGTATGATCTTAGCACCTTATACACAGGTATGAAATTTTCAACAAATAAATAAAAATATTTTAAAAAGAGACTCATGCTCATATTAGAAGCTTATCAGCATATATCTGAAAGAGAAATGATAATGTGGGAGTATGCTTCATTAGAACGATACTGGGATGTCTGTTTTGTCTTGATAAAAAAAAAAAACCCACTGCTTTTTCAAGTTCGTTGCTCTGAGTTCCCATCACATAAGACACAGCGGTTCTTTGCCACTCTACCCCAAAAGAGACCAGTGAGCAGACTGCAGGTGCTGTCTTTCCTACTGAAATCCATGCAGGCACTGGCAAGGCAGGTTAGGAAGCGAGGCCAAAACTCATGGGCATCTGTATTCCGGAATTTCTGCTCTATGGGCTCCCTATCTCAAACCCTGTTATTAACGGGGATGCTAACACCTGCCAGTAAATGGGTACTTCATGTCACTAGGTGATTCAATCATTAGGTGAAGGAACTCTATCCAAATAATAAGTTTGGTGGATTGAATCTTTGTATAACCTGTTTTTCAAGAACAAAGCCGCCACATGGTAAATTTGTTTTTCTGGGCTTCCTGTTTACTACATAAGTCAAGATGAATTTGAGTAATGCCAAAGGGAGGGATTGAATCATTTATTAAGTGCAGTCTTGGACAGGTGTCTCAAATGTCAATTCTAGGATTTAATCTAAACTAATCTTCACAAAAGTTAGATTTAATGGAAATGAGCACCCAGAGGAATTCAATGTGCAGGTTAGCTGGATGCTTAAAAACGCAAATACTGCTGTTAATGACAATCTTTTAAATAAACTCTCTACTTGGCTCTTATCCACCTGTGCTCTGAGGTAAAAAGTATTTGGAAAATTAATGCTGGCTTGCTGGTAGGTAGGATTTATACAAAACAAGTTTTTTTTTCTTTATCCCAGGCCTTGGAATATAGTTAACTATTTCCTTTTTCTTTAATTTTCTCTTTATTTCTTGTCGTTTTTGATTTTAAAGACAGGGTTTCTTTTTGTAACCTTGACTGTCCAAGAACTTGCTCTGTAGAACAGGCTGGCCTCAAATTCAGGTACCCCTGCCCACTTTTGTTTACCCAGTGCTGGGATTAAAGTTGTGTGCCACCATGAACAGCTTTTCTTCCTTCCTTCCTTCCTTCCTTCCTTCCTTCCTTCCTTCCTTCCTTCCTTCCTTCCT
>LOEQ01007734.1:51038-73157 GCA_001685075.1 Bramus lutescens | reverse complement strand
TTCTGTGGAAACAAAAGTAAAATCTCTTCTCCAAAGTAGCATACCTTTTGACTTCAATTGTGAAGCCAAGGTATTTTGAAAATACCTATCTTGTATTAATTTTGCAGCATTGATAAGGAAATATCTTTTAGCAGCTGGTGCTCCTTCCTCAGCATTCAAAAAATTTAAAGAGAGCATAATAACATACAGTATTAAGATTCTCTGTGTATTTTTTATCTTTATGTGGCTTTATTTTAACCTCTATTTTTTTTGTTTTTACTTTTAACTTTTGGTTTTTTGAGAGAGGTTCTCTGTGTATCTTTGTCCTGGAACTCCCTCTGTAGACCAGGCTATCCTTGAACTCACAGAGATCCATCTGTCTCTGCTTCCCAGACAAATCCTACCAGCCAGCACCACCATAACTGGAAGCAACTGACAATGATGTAAAGAATGAATTCTGTGATCTACTCCTTTAGCCACAGCATTATTTAATAAAGTAGTAACTCACTCTGCTTCAAATGTGATGTTTCTTACATAGCTTAAATGAGAGCCTACAAGCCAAATCCTTAGTAGTAATAAGCAGATAAGTATGTACTCAATTAATGTGACCCAAAAATTTTCTTGTAACTAATTAAGGGCACATTGTTTGAGAAGTTTAAGCTGAAAGGACAGTGGGAAATTTGTAGTTGAGTAATAATATATCCAAAATAATTATAAGGTGATTGCTTTTGTATTTTTTTCCAGTACTGTGTTTAAATTTTGCTCTTTTAGTTTATTCAGAATGAAAGGTAAGCACTCACTTAACTATTGATTAGACAAGGAGGAGAAGTGTACATCATCCATGAAATCAATGGCCAATACCTTGGGTAGTTTATCAGCACTGAATTAAGTACGTTTTGTATGTAAGATTGACATATAGTGGTAGTAATTTGTGTTCCATGAATTAAAACCTTTTTCTGATATCGAGACATTGTCTGTTGATTGTTTAAAGAAGAAACAGAGAATGCAAAATGTTCCCTCTCTTCAGTATACAAAGTAACAGAGAAAAATCAATCTTTTAATTGAAGCATAATCATGTAATATCCTTGAGGAATTCTGATAGGAGCAGGGAGCCCCAACTGTCCCTGAGATCATATAATGGTCAAAATTTATTCTTTTTCTTTCTCTAAATTATAAAAATAGTGGAATTCCAAGGACAAATTGAAGGTCATGTGTGTCCCAGTTGCAATTCTTTCTATATGAGAAGTTGGATCTGTTTTAATTTTCCATATGAAGGGGTTGCTGATCGATCTATACTGACTCACTCTTGCTATAAGGAAAAACAAAACAAAACATACCAAAAAAATGAAGTGATGACATCTGAGCCCTTGCCACTTAGGCCTGATGAGGCACCAGGTGGGTGGAAAGGGCCACAGGACAACAAATGGCCAGAGGACAAACCTATAACATGCCATGCAAGAAGGCAAGTGTGATCACACCTGGTTCAGAGACCACTGAGAACCTGGAGCAAAGGAATTATTTGCTTTTGTTTTTTAATGATCCTCCTGAGAGGATCTAGATAGAAATATAATTCACATTTTACACACCTTTTCATGACTCTTCCTCCACTGTTCCTGTAAGCATCTAACAAACAACATAAAGGATTTTGTTCAGAAAACCAGGATAAAATTTTATAGTCACATGTACAAAGTTGCAGAGTTCTTGCTCTGAATATGGTCCTTCTCTGGATCCAAAACCTGCATTTCACTGATTTTATAAAATGCTTTGTTTCCAAATACTGAGAAGAACCCACGGTACTTCACTCTTCTTTGCAACTCCTTTGAGGGAGAGGACCAAACAGCTACCCTCTGTTTCTATTTAAATGAAAATGTATTACCTTCTCCATGGGTCAAGACCTACATTTTGGGAACTAGTTGCAGAGCTCTCTGTGAACACCGCAAACAGTAGAAAATGATCTATGATTCACAAGAAGGTCATTCAGTTAGAAGCCTGGGTTGTTGATTCAAACTTCGGGGAGTCTGATCCTGAGTATTTTATTATATTATTATATGTTATATAATATTATATTAATTATATTATATTTTGTTTTTTGAGACAGGATTTCTCTGTAGTTTTGGAACCTGTCCTAAAACTAGCTCTTGTAGAACAAGTTGGCCTCGAAATCAGAGAGATCTGTGTGCCTCTGCCTCCCGGGTGATGGGATTAAAGGCATGTGCCACCACCACCCAGGTTGAGTAGTTTATTTTAAACATATTAACTACAACACATTTTGGTATTTTTTTTTTCTGGTGATAATTAACAGAGCCCCATATGCACAATAAAGATTAAGCTATGATTTAGGTATAGTTCTCTCCGGACTGTTTCCTGCTGTTTATTGGATGAAATAAAGACTTAGCTGAGACATACGTGGATGAGGCAACCACACATCACGTTTCCCACTTGGGCTCTTTAACATCCCCGAGGCCAGTAGGCGCCTCTGCCTGAGGCCTTGACCGCACATGCATGGACCTAGAACCTGGAAGTGTCAGCCTTATTGTAGCTGAAATCATAACATTTCACTCTTTTATTTATTATAAAAATTCAGGGAATTTGGTGGTCTTTAATGATTGGGAATGGGTGTCAAAAAGTCTCTCATGACTGCTTCCTGTGGGCTTCACAGAATTGAGATTCTTGATCACATCCTGAGGTGGCTGCTTACTTTTGTGTCTTCTCGAGGCTCTGTGGAACTAGCTGGCTGGCAGCTTGGACCTTTCAAGAAGCTAGAAAGGCAGAAAATTGTCTGGAAAAAAATTTAGATCCTGGTGATTAAGGAAGAAGAGTTCCAAGATGGTAGATAGAAGGATTTTTTTGGGAGGGAGGTGGAGGAAATTTTCCAAGGTTTCCTGAGACCAGGAATGATAAGGGAAGAAGGGAAGAATTAAATGATACTTATTCTGGGTGAGTCTGGTCTGTTAAATATGCCCAATTTTCTCCCAGGATCTTAGGAAAAAATGTTTGAAAAGAAATATATTTTAGATATAATAAAAGCTTATAATTACAATGATACAGTGTTGGAATGGAAGATGGTGGGGAGGAGGGAGGAAAAGAAGGGGGAATTATTAGAAAGGGGAATTATTAGACCCCACAATGTTTAACATGAAGCAAATCTTAAGGCACTTGTTCTCTTTAGCACCTAACATCCAGGAGACACTGCTACAGTCAGTAATAAATTTGTTATGTTAGTCTGTTTTGTGAGTTTTCAGAGTCTGGGCTGTGAAATGTCCCCAAGCTTGTTACTGTTTCTTATCACCTGGGTTCTTGCCAATCCTTGTACCTCTGGCTCTATGTTTAATGAAGGTCCCTGTAATAACAGCTGAGTGGTTAGCTGAGAATTTAAGTATGACATTGGAGATATAGAGAAGTTGGTAAAGCAGATAGGAGAAAGAGGAAGAGGGAGAGTATATGGAGGTTTTGACAGAGGAGGGTTGAGTACGGTGATGAAACATTTTAGTTTTTTTAAACTGGAGAAAAAGTGGCTGATCTTGTTGTCCCCCTGAACTTAAGGGAAGAGGGCCCTGTTTGAGTTACTGTATAAGAGTGATATCTTGAGCTTGAAGAGTAAAAGGTTTGAGATGAGACAGATGGATCCAATGAAAGAGTCCCTCGAGCTTGACAACTGTGGGAGTTACAAGAATTTCTTTAAAGGGGCCTTGCCATTTAATGAAAGGGGGTGATGGGGTGTTAGGTCTGGGAGAGAGAATAGTACCTGATCTCTTATTTTAATTGGTGGTGGGTATGAATTGGTACTTGGTTGAAATAATGAGTAGTAGGTAAAATCCCATAATAGGGAACAAAGATGAGATAACAGCAGAGTAAGCAGGTGATCAGGAAAGGAAGAGGTTTTAGGCAAGGGGGAGGGGTTAAAACCGACTGCCCATACATGAGTTCAAAGGGCATGATGGAAAGGGGACTTTTGGGGAGCACCCTAAGCCTAAGAAGGGCCAGAGACCCTTCTGTGATGAGTTCATCCAGGTAACTCTCTGGAACCTCACTAGCCTTTACCATGCTCAGCCCTCAAGCCTTGCACCAGCCCGAACAGTCTGCGTGCTGCCCAATCGAGAGGCAGCATACAACTTCACATTGGGCACATAGCAAGGACAAGAGCTCACATATTCATAACTCATATTCACAGAAACACAGATAATATACCAAGGTGATATATCTGCTCCAAATTCAGCTGTCCTAGACTGATGATGGTGGCACACACCTTTAATCCCAGCACTCAGGAGGCAGAGGCAGACTGATCTCTGTGAGTTTGAGACCAGCCTGATATACAAGAGCTAATTCTAGGACAGGCTCCAAAGTTAGAGAGAAACCCTGTCTAGAAAAACAAACAAGCAAACAAACAAACAAATAAATAAATAAATACATAAATTACCAGTCTGTAGAAATTTTCTCTAATGAGAATTGCCTTGATAAATTACAGTATACAGAACTAAAAAATCATTAATTTCATTAAATGATGCAGAGAGTTTAAAGGCTACATGAACAAATACCTCAGCAAGCAATAATAATAGCAAGAAATGCTTGATGGATACCCAAGAAAACACATAAATATAGCTAAACAATATTAAGGAAATCCATGACTGGAAAACTTAAGTAATAATGAAACAGATATGTTGAAGAAAATTCATGCTGAAATGAAGATAAAATGAAAAACTCAATAATTAATTAGAAATCTCAATGGAAAGCCTTAGAGTGGAGCAAGTAGAAGACAGTATTATGACTTGAAAATGAAAGAGAGGCAGAGAGAGAGAGAGAGAGAGAGAGAGAGAGAGAGCATTCAGGATGAATGGAACATCCTGAAAACATTAAATATTTTAATTAAAGGCAAAAATGAGGAAAACAAACTCAGATCAATGGTATAGATAAGTTCTTTAATAAGATCATAGCAGAAACTTACCTCAAATCAAGAAATGCCACAGCCATTCAGATACAAGAAGTACACAAAACACTAAGTATGCAAAATGAGAAAAGAAATTCCCCATGGCATATCATAGTTAAAACACTAAATATATGGAACATAGAAATACTATTGAAAGTTGTCTGGAAGGAATCATAGGTCGCATATGAAGGTAAACCCATCAGCATGAAATGTGATTTCTCAAATGGAAATATAAAGCAAAAGGAACCTGGAGATATGTATGCCAAGTTTTAAAAGATAATGGATGGCAATTTGTACTACTGTGATGGTGAAACTATCCACCATAATTGAAAGAAAAGAATTAGCTCCTTGTGGTTCAAACTGGCTAAAATAAGCCATGCCCTTGAGGTCAGCTCTATAGAGAATTATGGAAACAATACTTCAGAATAAAGAGATGAAAAAGTATGTCCATGGGATTATAGAAAATAAATGGTGCTATAATTACTGAAACACAAAGTATAACTAAGAAGACTAACAGCAAAATAAGAAAATAACTGCAATCGACACACAGTTTGCAATAACTGTAACTAGAGGTTTCTCTCCTACTCCCTGGTTTTCAAATAACCACTAAGACACTTAATACTGATTACAAACCATTTGGCCTATGAGCTCAGGCTTATCATTAGCTAACTCTTACAAGTTAAATTAATCCATTTCTGTTAGTTTATATTTTACCACAAGGCACATAGCTTTTTACCTCACATTTTCCTTTCTGGTGGCTACTGGCATCTCTATGGCTATACCGTATTTCTCACTGTATCTCTGCTTGGGTTTCCTTCCTAACTATATTCTGACTGCCTATTGGCCAATTTTTTAATTAACCAATGGTAATGACATATTCACAGTTGACAGGAGAACATCCCACATCATAACAACATTAAATTTTAATTTAATCAACTCTCCTATAAGAATACATAGAATAGTAGAATAAACTAAGATACAATATTCATTTTTGTTCTATATTCAAGAAATCATGTCTTAAGATAAGGACCACCTTAGAAAGATCAAAATGTACTCCAAGTAAATACAGTGAGGAAGCAATCAAGTGTCACTATCTTAATATCTGACAATACTTATCAGATGAGATAAAGAAGAATATTTCATTCTAATCAAGGGAAGAATTAAGCAAGAGGGAAATTTTAGTTCAAAATTTAGTATTAAATTTTAGTCCTCTGGCATGTCAATTTCATTAAACATGTACTATTGGAAATAAACTTTCAGTGAACTCTAACTCTGGAATATTAGGTATTTTAATACCCAATATTATCCAATAAATGGGGTCTATTTATCCAATAAAATAAACACAAACATCATAATTGAATGATTTAATGGATTAAACAGACTTGACAAATATCAACAGAATATTCTACACAAACCCCAATGTATTATGTGACTGATAGAAACTCCTCTAAAATAGATTACACATGAAGACACAAAACAAACATTAACAAAATATGAAATTTTAAAATAATTTTGTGTGTCCTTTCTGACTATTGCAATAAAGCTTGCATCCAACAGTAACCTAGTCTCCAGGAAATACACAAACTCAGGGAGATTAACACTGAATGAGGATCTGGTCAAAGAAAAAAATCAGAAAAAAAAATACCTAGAATTGAATAAAAATGAAAGTACTACAACCAAAACCTCTGAGACACACTAAAAGCAATACTAAGAGGTAAATTTATAACACTAAACAACACCTACTTTGAAAAATAAGAAGCATAACAAATAAATATCTTAATGAAATACAAGGGTGTTGAAAAACAAGAGCAAAACAAAACCAATCATTGTACAAATTGATGAAAAAAACAAATACAATAAAAAGTACTGATAAATCTTAGATATTATTGTTTAGTAGATTCAAATGATTGGTATATATTTGGCCCAATTTACAAAAATAAAAAGACAGCTCCAATTAATAGAATCAGGGTGAACCAGAATATATTACAACACATACAAAATAATTTCAAAATATTGTATGAGAATATTTAATATGTTTATACTCCACTAAGTTTGAAAACCCAACAGAATGAACAAATTCTTGGATATTTCTGTCACCAAAGTTGAACAAGTAAATGATTACCAATTTAAATATAATCATAACCAATAAAGAGACATGGCATCTTGAAATTTGTGGGCAAATGGACGGATCTAGAAAACATCATATTGAGTGAGATAACCCAGACCCAGAGAGACACATATCATTTGTACTCACTCATAAGTGGCTTTTAGAAATAAAGCAAATTAAAGCTAGCTAATAATTCACAATCCCAGGGAACACAGACAGCAAAGAGGACCCTAAGAGAGAAATACATGGATCTAATCTACATGGAAGGTAGAAAATGACAAGATCTCCTGAGTATATTGGGAGCATGGGGACCATGGGAGAGGGTAGATGGGTAGTGGAAAGGAAGGGAGAAGAGTGGAGGGGAGTGGAGAAAAATATATAGCTCAATAAAAACAATTTAAAAAAAGAGAGAGAATTCAGAAGTTAAATAAAAGTCTTCCAAATCCAAAAACAAAACAAAAAGAACTCAGCCCCAGATGGCTTCTGATAATTCTAAAAGAATTTCAATATTGTATACTGCCAATACTTATAAAATTATTCAAGAAAAATATAAACAGAAGAACTTCTAAATCCCTTCTACAAAGCCATTATTACTCTAGTATCAAAACCAGTTAAGTGCACAACAGGGGAAAGTTGTAAGCCATTATCCTTGATGAACGCAGATGAAAAGATTCCCAGTAAAATACTTGCAGACTGAATGTGGCAGTATAAAAAATATTCAGTTTGATCAAATTGCCTTTATCTCAGAGATATAAGAGTGGTTCAACATATGCTAAGTCAATATGTGTAATAAATCTTACAAATGGCATTAAGTACAAAATTCATATAATCATATCAATAGTTGCATAAAAGTTCTTGTTAAAGTCAACAAGCTTTCATGATAAAAATCTTAGATGTTGGAAGTTGAGGAAATATGCCTATAAATAATTAAAACTCTGTCAGATACCTAAAAACATTCTAAATGAATAAATACTGGAAGCAACACATTAAAAGCAGGAACAAGTTTCCATTATCCAATATCCTATGATGTTTCAATTTAGTGCTTGAAACATTTGTTAGTATAATAAGTCAAGAGAAAAAAAGTTAGGGTTATATTAATAGGAAAATAAATCAAATTATTCCTGTTCATAAATGTTATGATGTTGTACCACATAAACCACAAAAATGTCTCCAGAAAACTTGTACAAATGGTCAACACTTAGATAAGAGTGGTAGGATAAAAAAGAATTTATAAAAATCAGCAGCCTGTATATGTATGTACCAATAAGAAACGCCCTGAGAGCGAGATCATGGACAGTACCTCATTCACTAATGTCTCAAAATATCTAGGAATAAAACTCTCCTTGGAATTGACATATCTCTACATTAAAAACTTGCAATCTCTGAAGAGATAGAGGAAAAGTCTAGCAAGTGGAAAGACCTGCCATTCTTGAGAATTTTTAGAATTAGTATTTGGAAACAAATATTGTAGCAAACGTGATTTATAGACTCAATGTAATTCCAATGAAAATCTCAATCTCATTATTTAAGATATAGAAATAACAAATTACAAATAAAACATCATACAGAAAAATCAAAAATTAAAAAAATGGATAATTTATATGGAAGTTAAAACACCCATGTAGCAAAGTGATCCTAAACAAAACCCAGTACAGGACAGACTACAATTGCACATTTAAAGTTATAGTAAAGAGCTTTAGTAATGCAAGCATAATGATATTGGTATGAAATAAACATGTAAACCACTGAGCCAATATTGAATACTAAACATGAGTGCACATAATTCCAGCCATCAGATTTATTGACAAAGATGCAAAACCACGCTTTGAATGAAAACAAAACAGCCTCTTTGTCAGATGGTGCTAAGAAAACTGGATGGCCACATATGAGAGAAAGAATTAGATGCATACTCATCACCCTTCAAAAAAAACACTAAATGAAATAAAGACATCAATGTAAAACCTGAAAAACAGAAAGTGCTAGAAGAAAACAGATATCTACAGAAAGATATCTGTAAGGGAAAGGATTTTTCTGTAAAAAAATTGCATTTCAAACGGGACCTCATAACTCTGAAAAGATTCTGTACAGCTAAAGGTACAACCAATGAAAATGAAGCCCACATAGAAGACAATATTTGTCAGTCATATATGTGGTGACATACTTTCTGAAAATAACTCTTGCTTTCAAGGATTCTAAACTTTTAACAGACTTTGCAACAAAGTTAATGACATGTCTCCCGATTCTTTAACTATGTCATATACATATATAAAATCTGCTGTTCTACTGTGTCCTCAGTCTCCTTAAGTCAGTCTTTTAGAAGACAGTGTAACCAACTTTACTATGCCTGCAACTTTTTTCACACGAATAGCTTTTGTAACCTCAGATAAATACTAAGTTTTAATCTTAAATAATATACTGCTCCATGCTGTTGACCCAGAATAAGGTGTGTATGCACATATTGTGATAATCGTTTGCAGAGTACAGTCAAATGTTGAAAGTAAACTTAAACAAAACAAGTATTCTCTAAATGTTGTAAGCAGCACGTGCCTATTAGCTGATAACATCTTTCTGCGATTTTGAGTGATATTCTAGGTTGGCTGATATCTGTAAGGTAATTTATTTTCCTGTAAAACTATTAAAAAAAATCTTTGTTAAAACTTGGCAGTGGTAGTGCATGCCTTTAATCTCAGCATTTGGGAAGCAGAGGCAGGTGGGTCTCTGTGAGTTTGAGGTCAGCCTTGCTTATAATAATTTATTCCATGACAGGACAGGCGCCAAAGATACAGAAAACCCTATCTTGAAAAACTGAAAAATAAAATAAATTCTTTGTTAAAAATTACCTTGCCAGAGAAATAGGGGAGTGGGAGAGGAATGGGAGGAGGGGAGAAAGTGGAAATTTTTGGATGGAAAAAAAATTAAGCAACACCTGCGCAGGTTTAACATCCATTTTCATGTGGTTGTTCTTCAGCTTCTAGACCTGAGCATTCAAGAATAACTGCCTGCTTAATAGTTGAAATATGTAAGAATAAATATAGATATTTTATACTGAAAAATTACATTGCCATGTTTGCTTTTCTATTTAATAAATGCAAAGCAAAATTGTTAGTTAGAGATGGACAGACAAAAAACAGAGACAGGCAGGACAACCAAAAGCAGAAGACAGATCAGACACAGTAGAATGATACATATGCAAAGAAATCAACTTTGGGCTGACTTTGGGTCAAATTACACCATTAGAGAACTTCTGCTTTTATTTTATTGTGATATTAACATATTTTGGTATAATTTCTGACGTTTTCTTAATGTGTTGATCAATAGAAGAATGAATATCTAGAATATATAAAGAACTCAGAAAATATAAAAAGGAAGAGTTATGAAACAAAATGTCTCAATTTAAAAAGGGAAATAGTCATGAAGAGTCCTACAAAAGAACATAATAATGTCTAAAATATGCTTCAAAAAGTCTTCAGTATCCTTAGCAACTAGAAAAAATTAGGATAAACTGTCTTCAAGAGATCATCTTATTCTTGTCCAAATCTAAGATTCAGTAACTAAGTAAGAAAAGCAAGCAAAGATCGAGTAAACAAAAGAAGACAAGGGGTGGTTAGGGTGCTGGGGAAGGGAAATTTTCATAGAAAGCAGTAGAACTGCAGACCATCTTGCTTATTAAATCAGGTGCAATAGAGTTTGATACATATGTGCTTAAGATTAAAAATTTGCTTCCTTGTTAAGAATAAAGTATCTTTACTTTTCTCAACTAATTGCTTTGGCATGAAGTCTATTTTGTTAGACATTAGAATAACATTGCCTGCTTACTTGGTTGTTCCATTTACTAGCAATATCTATCTTTTACTGTAAGTTAGTGAATATTATAAAAACATAAATCAAACAAAAAGCTGATTTTCTCATAGATAGCAGAAAATGTATTTTGTTTAATTGATTATGTTTACATGTGTCATTTTAGAGGAAATTTGGGGTCATTAAAATTTAATATTGTTATTGAAAATTGTGCACTGATTGAAGTCATTCATTGCTATTTTGCTTTTGGTTATATTTGTTATAATTTATGTTTCAGTAATTATAGCACCATTTATTTTCTGTAGACTCCTGGATATATTTATTCATTTCTTCAATCTGAAGTATTGCTTCCAATATTCTCTATAAAACTGATCTCAAGTACATGGCTTATTTTAGCCTGTTTGAATCATGGAAAGGTTATCTTTCTCTTTCAACTATGGCAGATAGTTTTACTTGGCACAGCAGTATAGCTTGACATGCATGGTCTTTGAGAACTTTGAATATGTTTCTCCAGGTTCCTTTGGTTTTCAAAGTTTCTATTTGCAAAATCACCTATTATTTGTATAGGTATTCTTTTGTACTACATTTGTTAGTTTAATCTTATAGCTTTCATTATTCTTTCTTTTTGTGTATTTCTAGAGATGTAACTATGATATGTCATCAGAACTTCCTTTTCAGTTCTTGTGTATTTGGTGTTTTGTGTGCTTCTTGTATCTGTGTGCCTATATTTTTCCTTATGTTGGGAAAATTTTTGTTTATGATCTTCTTGAAGATAAAGTCTATGCCATTGAGCTGGTATTTTCCTTCTTCTGGGCCTATAATTTGAAGATTGGGTGTTTTCATGATCAGTTTTTCCTGCATATTTATTTTGTGTACTGCATTTTTTTCATATTCTTTACATGAGTAGATGAATCCTTTTACTTCAGCTTTTAGAGTGATATTCTATGTTCTACTTGAGCCATTCTACTTGTGAGGATTTCTCTTGAGATTTCTAATTGGGTTATTGATTTCCCATTCTACACTTATACCAGCATAAATTAATATTTTTATTTTTTTCATTTATTCAGTTTTAGAAGCATCAGTTATCTTCATTTTACTCAATTGTTTATTTTTGTCTGATTGGGTTAACTCTCAACCATTTATTGCTGTTTTCTTTAAGCCGCTTATTTCTGTCTTATTTAAATTCCTTGAATTCTTTGATGAAGTTTTTCAATTATTATGCATCCTAGGGTTTATCTACATAATTCTTATTGAAGAACATTTCTGTAAAGCTAGTAGACAATGTGGTGGACATACTATCTTGGCTTTTCATTTTGTATGATTTTGCTGTGAGACCTGGTCATATGGACTTAATTTGTTTACTGTGCATCTGATGTGAACAAGAAAGTAGTATTGTTCCACGGGTTGTGGCAGCAATACAATAGCAGTGGTCTCGAGTCTGTGCATTAAGGAGGGTACAGTGGGATAGAGTCAGATGGAGAGGCTCATATGCCTAGGCCAAAAACAGGATGTGTAAGCCAGCCTGGGCCTAGAGCAGTGATATTGCAAGAGTGTCTAAGATCAGGTAGCTAGAGAGAGCTGAGCCGGGATGCAGGAGGTATATCCTGGCCCTGACACAGACAAATATTGGCATGGATATGGTGAAAGCAGAATACTTATACACGATTTGTGGGAGTATAAACAGTTGAAAGCCAATGCTGAAATCTGAATAGAGAATCTTCAAAAAGCTAGCCTGGAAACTAGCTATATATCACATGAGCATGCTGTAGGAGCACCTTCCACTCCTTCAGCCAATAGCATTTAAGGTACCAGCCCACTTGTGCATGCCCTCTTATATGATAAATGCAGTTGTAAGGACTGTGCTTGCTCTCTTGCTTCCGGCTTTCATTTTTGGCTGCTAGACTCTTTTCATGTTCCCCATTCCTGCAAAGGATTATGATATAGGACAATGATCTGTATGTCTCCCCTAAAGAAATAACTCTTTATTATATGCAATTCTGAATTCTTGTGGGATTATTTTGTAACTTCTGCCATTATCTGGAGCCTGAACGTGGAGACCAGTCCACACTTTTGGGGATGGATCTGCCAGCTGCATGGTGCATTGGGCAATGACTCTCCCATCTGCAACTTTAGCCAGCCCTCAGAAAAAGCAGGTTGCTCCTCAGTGCTCCCTGGACAGCAACCCACATGCCAGCCCACAGACTGCTGCATGCAGTCCCCACAGTGCACACAGTCTGCAACTCACACTGGAAATCCTTGGGTTTTCTCTTTATCCTTGGCCCTAAATCTCAGAATTTTGGTCGTCTTAATAACTGTTTTTAATTTGTTAAGCAAAGCATATTTTTCAGTACCTAAGTAAGCAACACATGCTGTTCCCTGCTGCTGTGTTTCTTGACCATGTGGCTGCAACTGCAGCACCTGCTGGCTGATAACAATTATTACATCTACTACAATTTAGTACAACAGGTAAGATCAGAAGAACTGCAAAAAACTGAGTGATAACATCCAGGCATTCAATAATTATATTGCTTATATTATGGAAGGTATTGTTCAAAACTTATGCTATTTTCCTTCCTAATATTTGATACTAGGAATTAGCTTTGTTTTCAATATTATCTCATTAAAAATGGTTCAATACTACAGAGAGGGATAACATCAATTTGACAAAATTATCTGAAAGAATTTGTGCTATTAAATATAACTATTGGAATTAGTTGAAAAGTTATGATATGCTCAAAGTTGAGACATTATTTTTATGAAAGTATTGGAATCCTCAGTGAGGACATTAGAGTAGAACACTGGACAGGAGATTCAGACATTTAAAAAGACAGTAGTAAAAATATATGAAAAGATTGATGAATTTCTTGAAATTGATGAGAATGGACAGAAGGTGCAAAGACAGGATTTAGCCTCATCAGTACATGCCAGACCCCTGGATGATTTACACAGAATTACAACTGCATATCTCGTAATTTCCTCAAAAAGACCATCTGGAACAAAGTACCTCAAGGTGATCAAAGAATATATGTTGGAACCGTTACATATGAGTTATCTAAAAGAAATAAAACAAACAATAGTTTCTTATGGGCTACATTCACATTGTCAGAGAAATGGTGAAAATGTGGTCTTCAAGAAATAAGGCAACCCCACACAATGGGCTTCAATCTCAGTGGTCCAAGAAAATGGACCTCAGCTGCTTTGGAAGTGTTATAGGAGAGAAGAGGCAAAAATTTTAGAACAACAGGGGAAAGCAAAAGTATTTGAAATTTCCCAAGATCAAATTCTTAGCGAGGCTAATTACTCTGATCCTCAGGAACATTTTCACTATGACAAATACACCTTGTTCCTAAGTAGTACAGCAGCTTTAAATGCTTGGGACAGAATTCAGGAACTAGGAAAGAGGACTGCTTCATATATTAGGAATGACAGACCCTGAAGCTAGATGTGTACTAATTGAATACTTGGCTTTTGAAAATGCCAATTTAGAATGTAAGAAGATCCTTGGGACTTTAAAGGTTAAATAAGCACCCATAGATAAATGGATCCTGAATACAGTACTGTTGAGATATTTGACAATACTACTGAAGCTTGGGTAGGAGAAGCAACCAATTGTGGACTCTGAATGACTTTCAAAGTTTGTTAGTAGATATTTTCATTCTACAACTGGCTGTTGATATAACACCTGATCTAATAGTTCACATAAACAAAACCTGAGATTTTGAGAAAGATTTAAATAGTCCCAGAGAATTAACAGCTGAACCAGAAAAAGAATTGTTAGTCATTGAAGAGAAATTACAGGAGGCACATGTAGAAAAAGGGAATCCAAATCTTAATTTTATTCTAGTCATATTGCTTTCCAGACTTTCCCCTACAGGAATTTTAATGCAGAGAGAAGATATTATCTTAGAATGAATCTTTTTACCACATAAACCAAGTAAAAAAAAATTAAAACTTATGCGGAAAAAGTCTCTGAATTAATTACAAAAGGAAAGATGAGATGTCATCAACTAACAGGTATAGACCCAGCAGAAATTATACTTCTTTTTACTGCTGATGAAATTTTAAAAATTATGGGAAGACAATGAACCTTGGCAAAGAGCTTTTACTATTTTTTGGGGGAGAAATCAATAGTAATTATCCCCAAAGTAACAGAATTAACCTTATAAAGAGAAATTCTTGGATTTTTCCCTGAATTGTACATGATGTATGAATAACTGGAGCTGGTACATTTTATACAGCTGCAAATAAATCATGAAAGGCAGGTTACAAATCAGAAGAATTAAATAAGGTGGAACAAAGCCCTTATAATTCTGCACAAAAGGCAGAATTCTATGCTATTCTCAAGGTACTAAGGGATTACAAAGAACCTCTCACTATAGTTGCTGATTTGCAGTATGTAGAAAGAGTAGTTTAGCATATTGAAAATGCTAGATTTATAGCAAATGATACATAATTGACTTCACTATTCACACAGGTGAAAGATATAATCAGGAATAGGCTATGCCCCATATACATAACACACATTTCTTCCTATATGTGTCTTCCAGGTCCTATAGCACAAGGTAATGCAGAAATTGATTTATTATTGATTTGGGGTGTGCTGAAGGCCTCAGAATTTCATAAGAAGTGTCATATCAATAGCAAATCTTTAGAGAAAGAGTGTTCTATTATATGGCAACAAGCTAAGGAGATTATAAAGAGATGCCCTACTTGTTCTTTCTATAATCAATAATCAAACACTATTACCAACAGGGAGTAACCCAAAAAAGTACTCAAAGGAGTGAGATCTGCAAGATGGATGTCTTCCACTTCACATAATTTGGAAAATTAAAACCTGTACACAACACCATTGACACTTATTCAGGTTTTCAATAGGCAACCTTCTTGAGCTCAGAAAAGGCTGATTCAGTAATCATGCATTTATTAGAAGTTATGACCATTATGGGTATACCTGCACAAATAAAGACAGACAATGGTCCAGCCTATGTGTCTAAGAAAATGACAGGTTTTTTTTTACTTCTTATAATATAAACCATATTACAGGTATACAAAACAATCCTAGAGGTCAGGCAGTTATAGAAAGATCAAGTCAAACTATAAAAGATATGGTAAACAAGCAGAAAAGGATAGAAAGTGCCCCCAGAAATAGATTGCATAATCCTTTATTAACCTTGAGTTTTCATAATGCTAATGAGAAAGAAACAACAGCAACAGAGAGATATTGGATAATAGAAAAAACTTTGGAATTTTAATGACCAGTATATTTCAAGGATGTGCTGACCTCACAATGGAAACCAGGAGATATGCCGGAAGGGGTTTCACTGTTGGTTCCACAGGAAAAGAAAAACTATGGATGCCATCAAAATTGATAAATATTCGGTTTGAAAAAGATAAACCTCTTGAGAAAGAAAAATGATGGCTCATTCACAGAGGTGACAATCATACAGGTGGTAAGAAAACTTCATAAGGGGCAGGGTTCTGTTCTTGTTTTTTCAGGAAAATCTTCATCTTCAAAGAGTGGAGAAACCTTGCACATCTAGATGTCTAAAGATAAAAAGAGAGTTATCCAGAAATAATCAACAAGGAAAGAGAAATATGCCTTAAGATGCTGTATTATATGCATAATAAAATTTGATTATTTGGACACATATACATCTCTATTTAAAAATAAGAGCTGATTTTGAAGTTGGACAATAGCTATCCTTCTCTAAATCCAAGCATGGTATTAAATGAAAACTTCAGAATTTTTTTTTCATGTCTCATGTCAGGAGCCATCTGGTATGGGACAGAAAGAAGTGAGATTTTAAAAAAAATATTTTACTTTTCTCCATGCCCATTTCATTTATATCATATATTTCATTAAATATATGTCTGTATGAATAATGCTTACATTTTCCACAATGAGCAGTAGATTTTCCTGAAGTCATCTTTGAAGGAGAAGATGGGGCCCCACAACAATGACCCCACCTGGTTGATATGGCATCATGATGCTGATAGCACAGCCATGAGACTAGTTTTGGGGTATGAGCTGCAAACATGGTGTACCTTCTTACAACGTTCTGGCCAGAAATCCAAATAAGGACTTCAAAACAAACAAAAGACCCTATCAATTGCTCAGAGACCATTTGTAATCTTAGAAAACAAAAATCTTGAAATTTAAACATCATTTTACTTTTATAGTATCCCATATGGGAAAAAATATTGTCCCCATGACAGCAGGAAGCAATTCTAGAAAGTTACATTCCTTCTCCCAACAAAGTTTTTCCTCGTGGTTAGAGATATTCTTTGGAGTTGATTATTACTCACATAGGGTTGGGGCTTGGAGTAGAAATTTTGTATTCCTAGAGATCTCAAAAAAAGGGAAAATTGAATGTGATAATAAGTAATTTTGTGTGAACTTATTCACACTAATAATAGCAATAATAGTGAATAATAGAGTGAATACATGTGAGTTACTATTTATGGACAATTTACACTGTTATAGTTTCTTGTATATTCATACAAGTTCAAATTATATTTGTTATTTCTGTTTACAATATTTGTATACCTATGCAAAGTTTTTGTCATATTGTATGCATACATGTGTCTACCTTTGTATATGATATTTTATATGTTGATACAATTTTAGGATATATTTGTCATATTGCATTATATATTTCTACCTCTGATAAAATTATATATCCATTTTTTTACATTTTGAAGTTTCTGTAAGATTGTTTAATATTTCAATATGAAGTTTTAATATTTAAGTTATATAGATATTAAGTATTATAGGTCAATAGTCATTCATGTTTGTTATCCTTTTAGTCAGATTAATTAGGTTCCTTAGATACATAGTTATTGTATTCTGCATAGATAGGCAACCTTCATCCACTTCAAAGATCTGTAGAACATGCCATTTAAATAATATCGGACTTTGTTGATGTGAGACACAATTGCTCCTGGCAGCACCGATCTATTCCTGAGAGAGTATTGAGACATTCCACTTAAGGTTTGTCTTCCTCTTGCACAACTTGCATTTGGGCAAGAAACTGCTCATGCCTTGACAAAGTGCATGATATCCAGACTGGACAAGCAAGATACAAGAAAAAAGACTGCCAACTATTGCCAAGATAGGGTAAGATAATTTTGAAAATTTTTCCTGCCTCTGAAAATGTTTTTTTAGTTACTCTAGGCCAAAGTTGCTTGCTTCAACACTGCAAATGAGGCTTTGGATGATTGCTCAGGCAGCCAGTTGTCTCTGTCATCTACTTTACATTTTGGAAGCTGCTTTAATGCATTTCCTGCCTATTCAAGTAGTATTATCTCCATTCTCAGGCCTTAGATGGGGTTGTAGATTATACCAAGAAAAGCTCCCCAGTATTCAGTCAGCCAAAGCAAAGATTGCACCAAGATGCCACGAATCTGCTGGCCTCATTTGAAGGAAGAGATAGGTAAGCACCAACACAACATTCCTCCAACATCCTAAAAAGCAACAAGGTAACACCAGAATCCAGCAAACATGCAATAGGAAGACTTGAACATGCTAACCAAGAAGAAGCAGAAGAAAATTACTTTAAATGTAACCTTATGAAAATGATGGAGACCTTTAAACAGCAAGTGAAAAACTCACTTAAAGAAATGAAAGAGAAGACAAACAAAAAGTTAGCAAAATTACTAAATCCATCAAAAAATACCCAAGAAAACAATGAAAAAGCAATCAAACTGGTAAAGGAAACAGTTCAACACTTGAAGACTGAAATGGAGGTAATAAAGAAAACACAAACTGAAGGAAAGCTGGATATGGAAAATCTGGGTAAACAAACAGGAACTGTAGAGACAAGTGTAACCAATAGAATACAAGAGATAGAAGAAATAATCTCAGTTGCTGAAGATACTATAGAGGAAATAGACTCATTGATCAAAGAAAACATCAAATCCAACAAATTCTTAAAATGAAACATCCAGTAATTCTGGGAAACCATGAAAAGACCAAACCTAAGAATAATAGGGGTAGAAGAAGGAGAAGTCCAGCTCAAAGGCCCAGAAAATATATTCAATAAAATTATAGAAGAAAACTTTCCCAACATAAAGAAGGATATTTCTATGAAGGTACAAGAAACTTACAGAACACCAAAACAAAACAAAAGAAAACAAACCATCCCCTAGCCATATAATAGTCAAAACACAAAACATACAGAGTAAAGAAATAATTTTAAGAGCTGCAAAGGAAAAAGGTCAAGTAACATATGAAGGTAAACCTCTCAGAATTACACCTGACTTCTCAATGGGAACCATGAGAGCCCAAAGGTCTTGGATAGATGTGCTCCAGAAACTCATACACCATGAATGCAAGCCCGGACTACTATACCTAGAAACAGCTGTTCCTACAAGTAATGTGATGTGGGATTTCCCTCTACATACTATGATTACCATTAATAAATAAAGAAAACTGGCTTGGCCTGTTGATAGGGCAGAAATGAGGTAGGTGGAGAAAACTAAACTGAATGCAGGGAGAAAGAGGGGTGGAGTCAGGGAGAAGCCATGTAGCCCTGTTGGAGACAGATGCTAGGAACTTTACCCGATAAGGCACAGCGACATGGCGATATACAGATTGCTAGAAATGGGTTAATTTAATTTGTAAGAATTAGCCAATGAGAAGCTAGAGCTAATGGGTCAAGCAGTAGTTTAAATAATATGGTTTCTGTGTGATTATAACAGAGCTAAGCACCTAGAAAACAACAAGTGGCCCTCCCACAACAGAGTTTCACAGGAGATAACCAGCAAGCCTAGCAAAAGCTGTTCCTACAAGTAAAGTGATACTCAGCAAAACCTCCAGCCCTTGAAGTGGGACATCCTAAATATCTTTTGGAAGGGAGCCTCAGGGGACTACTCAACCCCACCAACAACACTATCTCTTGCCATTACTCTCTTTACCTCTGAAATCAGAATGATACGATACTCTTTTTGAAGACTGAACATAACTTGCCTGAACGTTATAGAAAAGTAAAACAGAAATAGCTGGAAAATTCTTCTATGCTGGCTAGTTTACACAGTCTCTGAAGGTGCTGCTTAGACTAGTGATGGAGAAATAGCATATATGGTCTCACTCATTTATGAACCCTAAACTATAAGAACAACTCACCTGGAAAGATGTTCCCACTTTCCAGTAGTGGCACTACTTTTCCAGAGGTAACAAACGGCTCTCTGGTTGGATTTGTGTTCTGTCACAGAAAGAAATATATGACTGACTACTACTGTAAACCTGGCCAAATCCCATGTGGAGGCAGTTGGGAGAAGGGGACTGAGTACTGTTGTTCAATAAGATGGACCAAACAACAAGCTCTCTTTCAAGTATTTTGATTATAACTGTGAACTGCTTAACTAGGCACGATTGGTTAACAGAGCTTCCTCGTCAACTGAGAATAAATGATGAATGAGCTCTTGATCCTAAACAAGATTCAGGGAATGTTTAGAGCAGTGGGTGGAAAGAATCAAAGAACTAGAGTATAGAAAAAGCTTCAAAGTGCCAAGTCCCAAGCAAGACTTTATCATAGCATTTATGTACTCATAGCAACTAAAATGTGTTTAGACAAAAATAGGTTCATCAACAGTGAAGTATGAAGAGAGGAAAGACTGAGGGTACTTAACCCTACTACTCATTGTTAGACTATTTGACATAGATTTCAGGAGGAGATGCTCAATGTCTTCATTTGCATATCCAGTAATTCTCACAACAAGCTCCGATGATTTAATTTTACAAAGATGGACTTAGTTGAATTAAATTGGTCACAAAGCAAAACTAAGGGTACCATACCTGTGACATGGAATAATAGGGATAATGGGGAGGGTATTTTTTAGAGATAAAAAGATAAGGGAGTGTAGAGTCAGACTACATTATGTGCATGTGAGAAATTGTCAAAAGACAAAATGAATAAAATATCTAAAAGTAAAATAATAAAACAAAGCCATAAAGTTGATGAGAGAACGCATTCACATATGCCTCAGAGCAAGAGCTTAAACACAAACCACAATTTTGTACTAGAGCCCCTGAAACCACACCTAAAGGATTTCTCACCAGGGAGGTCTGTCCAATAACTATTTTTCTAGCCTTGGGCTGTGCTACCCTTAGTATTGATTGTTCAGTAGTCTTGCAATTAATCTTTCTGGCCAAGGATGGTTTTTTTGAAATAACAAGTTTTCTTTTTTTTGCTTTTACATTTTTCCCATTACTCATTCGACTTTGGATCCAGCCAAGGTTTTCTGCTTGTTATTTAAAGGATGACAAACTGAATACACATCTTCTCATTAATCATTAATTCTTTCAACTAATTATTATAACACAATTTTCAATTTTAATCACAGAATATTTAAGCTTATTTAACTATTATTTTAATATTATTTCTTTAGCATTTTCCCCATGTGTTTGTTCTTGGTACACAAAATATTCAAAGGAGCATAATATGCAGGAATATTCTGAAATTTACACATTTTTGCCATGAATGTGTATTAATTATAGTTTTCTGGAGTTATTGAACTTATGGAATGAATCTCTTTACCTATGTATCTAGACACAGATATTCCATTTATATGTATATTTATATGATATATAGAAGATTGATTGATAGATACATAGATATAAAAATTTAGTTTATTGAAATGACTTACTGGTTGTATTCCAACTAGTTCAGAAATGGCTATCTGTGACTAGAAAGTCTAAGAACCTAATAGGTGCTGAGTCCCACAATGCTGGGTGTCTCAGCTGGTCTTCCATAAATGTTGGAATACTGACAAAGTAGGCTCCTGTGCAAATGAAGGAAAAGATGTGCTAGCAAAGTAAGGGCAAGTAGGCCTAGAGCAAAGCTTTCTTTTTTCCATGGTCTAATATTGGCTTCTAACAGAAGGTATGGCACAGATTAAAGGTGTGTCTTCCTATCTTAAAAATTGGGCCAGAGGTGTGTCCTTCTAAGTGGAAGATCTGTCCTAGAAGTGAATCCACCCATTTCATACCAAGGAGAATATTTCTCACAGGTGTGCTGTAGTAATGAGGGGAGCAGGCCCTGTTTTTGTCTTGCCCAGCTCCCGCATAGTTAGCTTATACCCCGAAATAACAATACATCAATTGTATTTTTTAAGCACTGTTTGGCCCATTATATTTAGCCTCTTTTTAGTTAACTTTTATATCTTAATTAACCCATTTTTAATAATCTGTGTACCACCACAAAGTGGTGGCTTACCAGGAAGATTTTAACCCATGTTTATCTTGGGCCTGCCGGAGTTTTATGTGTTTGCCTTGGAGTGGAGAGTAATGGCGTCTGTCCTATTCTTTTTT
>LOEQ01007734.1:13935-28692 GCA_001685075.1 Bramus lutescens | reverse complement strand
GAGTTAGCCAAGAAGAGGCTAGATATAATGGGCCAGGCAGTATTTAAATGAATACAATTTATGTGTTGTTATTTCGGGTGTTATTTTGTGCAGGAACCGGGCAGGACAGAAAGCAGGCATGCTCCCCTATCACTACATTTTTTTATTGCCATATTTAAGAATGTTTAGGATACGAAGCAAGAGAGACTTGAAAGAAGTAGGAAGACTTCTATGGGTCTGGAAATGAAGCATTCCCTAACTAATGAGAAAGGTGAAAGCTAAGGTGCTGAGGGAAAATGTCAACATTTTCAAGGATCTTCCACTGCTTGAAATCAGTGAGGACCATCCTAATGAGTTTTTGATAGTTAGGTACCTTGAGCAAGACCTGTGGATGAGCATCCACAGTTCATACGGTGCTGCTTTTTCTTGTTGCTCCCTTTTAAAAATATTTTTATTGACTTTTATTGAGCTTTAATTTTTTCTCTGTCTCCATCCCTACATCTACGCTCCTGTTCAACCCTCTCCCAAGGTCCCTATGCTCCCAATTTAATCAGGAGATCTTGTCTTTTTCTCCTTCCCATGTAGATTAGATCCATTTGTTCTGGGGATAACCATGTGATTTATGCACACTCATCAAGCACTGTCTTGCTAATCAAGTTCCCCCAAGTCAAAGATTTTTTCTTTTGTTGTTTGGAGGCAGAATTCCAGGCAGGTCTAGAACTCTTGATCTCCTGTCTCATTTCCATAATATAGTATACTAAATGGCTAAACATAAGCCAAACCCTGTTTTTTTGTTAAAGGAATCTTTGGCATTGGCATATATGTGCAAATGAAAACTAAGAATTTATACTTTTTCCAATATCTCCATGGCAAAAGTAAATTTTATTCATTGTTTAATCCCATTCTTTATTGGAATATATAATACAAAGCAATGAGATTAAATAAAGGTCATATTTAATTTTGGCACTTGGAATCTGACATTCTGAGTTCAAGGATAAACCATAGTGATGTTTATGATTGATTATGTAATTATCTACTCTTAACAAGTCACATATGTAATTACTTTTATAAAATAAATATAAAACCTTATGCCAATTCCAAGACAATTGTATGGTACACATGGATTTACAAATAAATATTTTGTTTTATATACTGCTTTTGAACTATTGTTTTCCTAAATGGCAATTCAAAAAGCACAGCTGTGTGCATTAGCACTGGGTGGCATGGGACTCCAACCAACTGCTGCAAGGTGAAAGTATTATGTGGCAGACAGGAATTTGAATATCTAAGTATGAATACAGGTTATGTGCCATGGTATGAATGAGAAATGTCCCCATAGGCTCACATGGTTCCTGTATGGTGGCACTATTTGAATGGTTATGGAAGCTTTACAAGGTGGCACCTTGCTAGAGAAAGGAAGCCTTGATGGTGGGCTTTGAGGGTTACAGCCTCACCCTACTTGCTGTTCGCTTCCTAAAGAGGGGGGAAAATGTAGTCAGCCAGCTTCCTGCTCCTGCCGTCTGGTGTCATGTCTTCCCCACAATGATGGATTCTATCCTTCTGGAACTCAAAAGCAAAATGAATGCTTCATTTCTTATTTTGATCTCTGTATGGGGTAGTTTACCACAGCTACAGGAAAGTAATTTGTCATTTAGAGTTCAAAGAAATTCACCACCAAACACAAGTGGTAACATCACAGGGAAAAGAGTGAAGAGAGACTTGAAATCAAAAGGATCCAAGCAAATACTTAGTGCTAAGACCTCAGGTTAGAAAAATCCCTGGAAATCTCAAAAGAGCCTTATGCTTGGTTGTGACAGTTATAATGCAAGATTGGCCTCAGGCCCAGTCGGAAATTAATTCAAACTCAGCAGTTGAAGCTGGTTTATAAAGTCATCATAGTTAATCACTATGAAATCTGATGATTGTAAAATATGCTTGCAGTTCAGTGATAAAACTAAGACAACTGATGAAAGTGGTAGTGTATAGGTGTAACATCAAGAAAAGTAGCCTGGCTGAAGCACTGCCATGACATCTACATTAGTCTGCATGCCATACTAAATGATAATTTCCTGTTTAAAAGCTGACAATGTTAACTTTCCCGAGGCTTCTCCATACTAGCCAATCACAGTGTCTACCATGAGACACAACAAGATTTCGTATTTCTAACAGGAAGATAACAGAGTCTCAAGTTCACTTTGCTTTTTTGTGCCCTGAAATCCCACTAGTGCAGAGTGACCCAAGAAAGTATGAGAGATTCACTTCCAAATGAGGAACCTGAACCCAAGACGGAAACCTCCAATGAGATTTGAGGATCCAACCGCTCAACCTTTGTTTCAGAGAGAGGCATTAGTGGTTTCATCCTAGACAGCACAAATTTGCCTCCGGTCCCAGAGGAGACACAATCTTTAGTTTTTATGATGTTTTACTGCAATATCTTTGAAAAGTTAAGTATGGACAAAGTTGTAAATTCTCCTGCTAAGAAAACATAGAAACCCAGGATCTATGCAAAGCTATCTGTGGTAGGATGCTAAGAAAAATTCAGACTGGCCCTTCATTGCATGCCTAATTAAAACCTAGAACAAGTTTTCAAGCTGGGACTTGGCAGAAAAATGGGAGAAATGTTTTATTTTAGCATTATGCTAATAAGTTATAAAATATAGATTGTGACATGCTGAGGGTCTGAACCCAAATGAAATCAGTGAGAATTAAAGATAATGACAAAATCCAATGGAAATTGAAGTTTCAGTATTTCAATTCCAATTGCCAGTATTGCTAACAGACATAATTAGCTAAGAGTGAAAAATGAAAGAAAAGACTATTTAAATGACATCACTACATATAAAATGAATATGTAAGAAGGAGAATTTTAAGTACTTTAATAAAATAATATTTTAAAATACATTAGGGCAATTGGTCAAGGACTAAAAATTTTCCTACAAATTAATTATAGATAATTGAACATTTATATATTAAATGGAAACAAATGAATGAACTAATTGTGTTAATAAAGTTGTTAGTATAGGTATATACTTATATGTTTAGGTAAACAAATATATTTTTCCAAACACATACCAATAGATGTATCTCAGAAAAACTATATTCAATTGCAGATCATCATAATAAAGTACAGCAATAAATAAAATAATCAGATGCATTTCTTTCATTCACATTTGAAATTATAATATATTTATAATTCCCCTTTCTATTTTCTCCCTCCACCTCCTATACTCCTGCTCTTCTTCTCATTTAAATTCGTGGTTTCTTTATTCATTAATCACCATTACCTTTGTTATGCCCAGATCCAAAAAGTCACCCAAAAACCAACATGGACACCAAGTTCTGTATATAAAAGCAAAAAAGCTTTTATTTTATACAAGTTTGCAAACTCAGTCTTTCCGCATGTCCAACATATTGGAATAAATGGAGAGCATCGGGCTCAGTTAGAGTTAGGTTTTTTCAGTAGTAAAGGTAGGGATGAGGGATTTCTAAGGTTCAGGACCCCTGATTGGCTGACATTTGTTTAGGAGTGTCCTGATGAGTGTGTGCTGGCAGGTGATCCTATTTACAATGGTTGGAACGTTAGGCATTTTCTTTGCATGGGCTGTTCTTGGGTGGTGCTTGGGTAGTCTCAGTTTGTGGTCCTTTCTGCAACTAGGTATTGCTTCAGGGTAAACTACTGAGACTAAGGCCTCTATTAAACTTATTAATGGTGGAGTCCTACACTGGCAGGTAATAATGGTTGGAAGTAAAGAACTTCCTTTGGGTGGTCTGTTTTTATTAAGCTTTTCATGGCTGGATGAGTCCTACAACCTTCATGTATGTACATATACACATAAATATTCCTAAGTCTGAGCTGCTCAGTCTACATTGTCACTTTTTTTGTATGTTTTGTGGCAAAAATTTGGCATTGGGTAATCAATTTTGTAGACTTTGTCCTGATGAAGACAATCCTGGATTTGCCCCCTCTACACCCCAGTCCACTTTGCTATGTCTATTATTGTTTTGCTTGTCAATCTCATATTTAAGAAGTTGGTGAAATTTTATTAATATAGCTGTAGAGATTATTAGAAGACATAGTCTCACAGAAAACTCCCTAATCTTCTGGATCCTATAATCTTTCTACCACCTCTTCACTATTGTTCCCTGAGACTTAGGTGCAAGGATTATTTTGTATATATTAGAACTGTCTCCGAAACTCTGCATTTTGATTGATTGTGATTCTCTAATGACCTCCTTCTTTTTGGACAGAAAAATTTCCTTGATGAGAGGTAAGGATAACACTTACTTGTAGACATAGTGACAAATATTTAGACTGTAGTTATAAATTAAAATGGTTCTTTAAAGAGACTGTTAGTTCTCCCACAGAACTTTACTATCCCAGGACAGTTAGCTATGCTTCCAATACCAAGTCTGATTTCCCTGTAGTTAATTGGCCTTAAGTCCAATTAGGGAGTTATTGATTACCAATAAATATATATGCCACTTCTGTATCTAGGGTTATTAGTTATGGTTATGTCTACTGTTGCTGTTCTTGTCAATCTCATGTTTAAGCAGTTGATTAAACAGTTGGTTGCAGGATAACTATATCCCTAAGTTATCCCAAGGTTATCAAGCCATGTTGGTCAATGCTGTGCTTCAAATATGTGATAGCTCGTTAGGAATGCTGATTACTCCCCTCCTTTAGGCACTTTCATAGAGTGCCTCTGCTACATGAAACAAGTCCTCCAGGAGGGGGTATATGTGTAAGTTCCAACTCAGACCCCTTTAAGGCCAGTGCTTAAAGTGCCTAATGTCTTCACCAATAGGGACTTACCTCTCAGCTCTAGGGGCAACCATGGGCAATAGCAACAGTCTATAAGGTTTAGATAGTCTTTTGGACAACCATGACCAGAAACTTAGAAGAAGGCTTTTCATGCCTAATGTTGGGTTTTCTGTTAACTAGTAGCATTATGTTTGACTCTTAGAGGGAGTACTTTTAGCCCAGATGAGAATATTCTATTTAAACTCTGTACATATATCTATACAAGGTTTGGATTAATTAAAATTTCTTTTAGAGCTAGATAGTTAACATTATGATTTCATACGACTTTTTCTGTCATTGCCATTGGTATTTTATACTTCTTCCTCCTTTTTCTGTAAATATCTTCCCTCCTCCCACATTAGAGCACACCTTTTCCCTCCCTTACCAGATCACTTGATTCTACTGCTCCCCTCATGATTGCTTCCATACCCTTACGTCAGAAATGATCCCTTTCTACTTTACTAGTTTCTGAAGTTGTGCCATGTTATGTACTATAACATCTGAAGGTTTGGAGCTAGGAGCCTCAGATGACAGAAAAGATAGGGCATTTGACTTTCTAGGCCCAGGATAACTCACTGTGTATGATCTTTTATAGTTCTATCAATTTATCTGCAAGGTTTATGATTTCAGTTTTCTTTGTAGCTGAATAATAGTTCATAATGTATATATGCCTCATTTTCATATTCTCTTCATCATTTAGGCTGTTTCCATTTCCAATCTGCTAGGAATAGAGAACCAATGAATATTATAGAACAAGTATCTGTGGGATGGGATGTCAAGTCATTTGGGCATATACCAAGAAATGTTATTGATGGATTTGTTTTTAGCATCTTGAGCATTCTACATACTAATTTTCAGAATGAGTAGAACAGTTTGCAATCTCTCAAGAGTGAATGAGTGTTCCCATAGTTGGCAAAGATAAAATCCCTTTTAGTGGGCTTCTTTTTCACCTGGTTGATTGTTTCTTCAGCTATGAAGATGCTTTACAGGTTTACTAAGTCCCACTTGCCCATTCTTGATCTTAACTCTTAGGCAAATGGAGTCTGAGTCAGAAATTCATTCCTATACACATATCATATAAGGTATAGTGTATGTTTTCTTCTAGCAGTTTCATTGTTTTGGTTTTCACATTTATGTTTTTGATTCATTCATTTGAAGGTTTATGTTATTTTTATGAAGTGAGGCATGTGTATTTTATGTTATTCTTTTGCATGTGGCATAGCCAGACTTTCCTCTGGTCTGCCAACTCACAAATAATGACATGTAGACTTATTATTAACTATGAAAGCTTGCCTTTATCTTAGGCTTGTTCTACTAGTTCTTACAGCTTAAATTACCCTGTTTTTATTAATGTCCATTCTACCACATGGCTCTGTTACCTCTACTCTGTACTATATGCCTGACTTCTTCAGTGTCTTGCTGGCAATCTCCTGCTGCACCAGATTCTAGCCCTCTGAGTTCCTATTTTTTGCCTGAAAGTCCCTCCTATTCTCTTCTGCCTAACTATTGGCTACTCAGATATTAATTAAAACAATCAGAAGGTACCTTTGCAAAGACATATCTTCACATTGTACAAAAAATTCACCTCACAACAATGTGGACATCCAGCTTTCCCAGCATTATTTGTTGAAGATCCTTTCTTTTCTCCAGCTTATGGCTTTGAATTTGCAATAAATCATACAATATTTGTTGGGAGATTTCCATACAATTCATTATTAATACATCAATGGCAGATTGTGTATTGTGTATGTTTGTGTTGAAAATATATTTTTCTATAATCATATGTATTAATGGACCATAGAAAGAAATACCTATTTCATTGTGAGAAAAATCTGCTTGTCTTTAGAAACAAATGAGTTACAGTACTTTATTTATAAACCTGCCATTTTTGTGTAGTTACAAGCAGACTTTTTCATACATACTTTTTACTTTACCAGATACTGTAAATTTTCTTTTAAACTGTGAATGACAATTAGTAATTCATTACTCATTCATTCTTCAAGAAGATCTTAATCCTTCTCTGAACTTCCTTACCTCTCCCTATCCCTCATTCTGTTTTGGAGGTGAGTCGGAAGACTTTAGATTACAACAGTGTGCCTGATGCAATCACTTTCTTCTTCTCTTTCCTTCATTTCAGCCCCATTTTCCTGCTTCAGCTGATAAACAGATATTCTCATGTTTATGTTGTTATCTAACTGCAGTATTATTCAGAATGGTCTGAATTACATCAGGCAGCTGTTATGCTCATAGTTTATGTTGATTGTAAATACTTGGTTGAGAAACTCTTCTATGAGGTATTTTGTTCTCCCTGAGTTAACCACCATTTGTAATGTATTGATTTCAGGATCACTTTTTATGAGTTTACCTAGTGTCTGATTGTGTCCTGTTTAGCAAGCTCCATTGCACAAAGAGTAACAACTGTGTATTAATGAATTGGGCCTTATATGGATATTATTAGTAGTATAAACTGGGTAGCATAGGCCATAGAAATGTATTATCTACTCTGTAGGTGATGACTAACCCAAGGCATCTGTAAGGTCCATCCCTATTAAGGGCATTGTGGAAAGAATCCATTTCAGACTTCTTATTTGTGTGATGGACACCTTATCTTCCCTCCAAAATGTGTATTTTATTTTCACTGCCTGTGTCACTGTGTCCACAATTCTTTTCATAAGGACATAATTAATGTTCCATTAGGATCTAATGACTGCCCTTTAACTTGATCATATATGTAAAAAAAACCTGTTTGTGAAAAAGGTCATATTCTGAGACACTAATGCTCATGACTTAAACATAAAATCTGGGTCTATAAATCCACTCCATAATAACATGACCAATGTTTTAAATTAGTAATAAAATGAACTCAGTACCAATTGGTGGGGAAGAAAGCAGCAGAGTTTGTTTTGCAAAGGTCAACAAAGGCAATGGAAATAATTGTATTTGCTTCCAGGATCCATAGTAACTTTTGAAAATTTATTATTCTGGTAAAGCATCATAGGAAATATCTGTACTCTTTTCTAAAAAGATAGTCTGAATTTTATTTTGGACAGGATTTTGATTTTGCACATAGAATGCATTTTGATTATATTGTTCACCTACCCCAACTCTTCTCTAATCCTCCCCATTTCCACATCCAAACATATTCATGTTTTTTTTGCTCTTTCTCAAAAAAAAAAAAGAAAGAAAGAAGGGTGGCAAAGGCTCCATGTACGCTCCAGCTTGACCTCTATACATTCAGTGAGCTGTGTGGATATTGTCTGTGGCAACAGGGCCCTGCTATCAGTTTTCAGAGAGCAGCTTTCCATCCAAGCATCACACTGGGTTGTTTAGTGATCCTTATGAGACTTCATTTCCTCTATTACTATGAGTAGTACTCACTAGGGACACCCTCATAAATCTGAGGAAGTTTCATCTACAATAGGTTTCCACACCATTCCCTGAATGCTCCCCAACACCCATTATCTCTCCACAGACTCTCTCCTTCCTTCACTCCCATCATCTCTCCTTTCCCACTCATATGCCTATCATTCCCAGTAAACCTGCAAATTTATTTTATTTTTCCTTCCCAGAGAGGTCCGTGCATTCCTGACTAGACATCCTCTTTATCAAACCTCTATGAGCCTGTGTATTGTAACTTGCTTATCATTTACTTAGCAGCTTATAGTCCCTTACAAGTGAATAAACTGTAGTAGTCTTTGTGGGTCTGGGTTATTTTACTCAGATTTCTTTTTTCTAGTTGCAGCCATTTGCCTGGAAATTTCATTAGGTCATTTGTGTGTGTGTGTGTGTCTGTGTGTGTGTGTGTGTGTGTGTGTGTGTGTAATAGTCAAGTAGTACCCCATTGTATGGATGTACCACATTTTTAAAATAGATTCTTCAGTTGACAGATATGTAGGTTGTTTCCAGTTTGGGGCTATTATGAATAAATCTGCAATGAACATAGTTACACAATTGTCCTGTGGTAGTCTGTAGTGTCCCTTGGGTAAATGACCAAGAGTGGTATTGCTAAGTCTTGAGGCAGATGGATTCTCAGTTTTCTGAAGAGCTGCCATATTGATTCCCATAGTAGCTATATACAAGTGTGCACTCCCACTATCACATATGTTTTTGATCTTAGCCACTCTTACAGGTATAAGTTGAAATCTCAAAGTAGCTTTTATTTGCATTTCCATGATGGCTAGTAATATTGAACTTTTCTTTAAGTGTTTATCATGCACTTGTGATTACTCTATTGAGAATTTGCTATTTAGATCTATATATCATTTTTAAATTGAATTTTTTGTTATCTAATTTCTTGAGTTGTTATATATTTTGGATATTAGACCTCTGTCAGATTTGGAGTTGGAAAATATTTTTCTCATTCTTTAGGCTACCTCTTTGTCCTATTGATGGTATCTTTGTCTTACAGAAACTATTCAGCTTTATGTTGGTGCCTGCACGAAGCCTTCATCCCCATGTTCTAATTTTTTTGGTTCAAGAAGTTATGTTCCACACTACAGAAAGAGAAACCTAGACAGCAATCAAACCATAAAACCCTCTACCTACAATCAATCCTGCCTGAAAATTTTTCTGGGAAAATGGTGGTGTAGAACATGTTGGAGTCATCAATCAATGTGTGGTTTAAATTAAGGCCCACTCCATGAGAGGGACTGTTTTCCTCATATTGGGTTGTGTTGTCCAGACTTAATATGAGGGCTTTTGCCTTTTATTACTGTATCCTGTTTTGACCCATTTGACTGTTGTCTCTTGGAGGCCTGGTCTTTTCTGAAGAGGAACTGGAAATGGAGTAGTTCTGGGGAAAGAGGAAAGAATAGAACGAGGAGAAACAGAAATGTGTTATATGAGAGAAGAATCTATTTTCAAGAGAAAGAAATAATTAAAAAAAACAGTCAAAACAAACACATACAACCAATAAAAGAAAACCAATGCTGTAGGAGAATGGTCTTTAATCCTGCCATTTGTATTTTAATAAAGTGCTGATTGTCCAGTAGCCAGGCAGGAAGCATGGGCTGGTGGACCACCAGGCAGGAAGTAGAGGCAAGGCTGGGAGAACAGGAGAAATCTGGGACAAGGAAAGCTGAGTCTGCAGTTGTCACCCAGAGAAGAATCAAGATGAGAATGCCTCGTTGATGAAAAGTACCAAGCCACGTGGCTAACACAGACAAGAATAATGGGTTAATGTAAGCTATAAGAATTAGTTAATAAGAAGCCTGAGGTAATAGGCCAACCAGTTTATAATTAATGTAGACTTCTGTGTGTTTCTTTGTGACTGAAGGGGTGCAGGTCTGGACAGGACAGAAATCTCAGCCAACAAACCAAACCATATAGCAAAACCACAAAAATCATTATGGAGTTTATTTTGTGTTAGCCAACTCATACTGTGCATGGGCATACGCACTGATATACTCAGTGACATTCCACTAAAGAAAACAGATTTTTCCTTTGCTAGTGGGCATCATCTGAAGTTAACTCCTTGATAGGGGGTAGTGAGGAGCAATCTGTATCTACTTACAACTCAGTGTTGGTAGCCTATATGACTTCCATCTTATGCAGTTTTGTACATGTTGCCAGAGTCTGTTTGAGTTCATATGTGTACCAGTCCTTCTATATCTGGACTGTCACTGCCCTTGGAGTCATAATTCACCTCTGCCTCTTATTTAATCTTTCCACCTTAATGTCCACATATAACCCTAAGACTTAAAGGGAATGGCTTGATAAAGATGTCTGATTTAGGACTGATGGCTCCAAGTCTCTCACTCTGTGCATTTTCCAGTTAAAGTTCTTGGTTTTAATTACCATATACTACAAGAAGCTTCTTTGTTGAGTGCTTAGTGATAGAGCAACATATAGTTATTTTATTGCTATGTTCCTTTGACAGAATAACAGCAGTAGGTTTTCCCATGAAAATAGACAGATCATGATTTTAAAGTTTGTAGAATATTTCACCATGTATCACAGGATAGCCTCAAAATGCTAAGCTCCTGCTATAGCCTACCTAGTGCTATATGATTTGCACATGCCACACATACCTGGCTTTTCAATTCACTTCAAAGTAGACAGCATCAAGTATAGAGTTTTAATTTTCCCATTGTTCCAGCACTGATGATGTCATTGAATTGCCTGGCATCTCTGCTCTCTAAAGGACAGTGTCATTAATGTTATCAACCTTTAATAATGTTATGTAAACTCATGGTTGATTTTATAATTTTTCTTAGGCTTTGACTTCAGGTAAGTTTTTTTTTTTGTAGAAGGCAAACAATATAGCAGCTCAACCCATGCCTCAGTTCTAGTAATATTTCTTATTTTAATAAGACTTATTAGTGGCATTTATGCTTTAGAAAAAAAAAGGAATTCACCTGTAAGTCTAAATGCTCACTTAATCCTGTTGCTAGTATGTAAGCTCTGAATATAGCATTAGCTCTCAAGCCAAATGAATCTTTCCCACTATTCAGGGGTATTGAATCTTTGAAAAATGCATTGCTTTCTTTCTTTGCCTTAGATTTATTCGAATTTATCATTTTTAATTAGATGCTCTGTTGTTGGTATATACATATTTATAATTGGTACCACTTTGCTGAGCTGGTCTCTTTGTCATTAAATAATACATTTCTTTGCTGTGCCTTTTCTGAGTTAAAGGGAATTTTTATCTGGAATAGTCAATTCTGTTCTCTTTTGTATTTCTCTTTTAACCCTGCCTGCCATAAAACCTGTTCTGTAGCCCAGTGTGTTTCTCTTGTCTCTACCTGTCAAGTGCTGGGAGTACAGGCATATACCTGTACACCAGTCCTATGGACTGTTTTTCTAAGTTGTCGTTTCAGTCTATGGAAAAAATTAAATGTAGTTTGAGAGCTGAGTAGGGTACATCATGTTAGGTCTTTATGTTTTATCTCTCTAATGTCACAGTGCATCAGGGAGGTGGGGGCAGTACCTGCATTTTGTTATTGTCTCTAATTGAAGGTTTTTGGCTCTCTTGAGTCTTTTTGTTTTCACTAATTTTTTTAGTAGAATGTTTGATTCCTTGCTGTATTTTTATAATAATTTGAGGGAATCTATCACAGGTGTTGGCTTGTGCTTACTCTTAGGCATGCAGAAAGCATCTAGTGGCTAATGCATACTGTTTCAGGATAATAGAGTTCATTACTGAAAGATTTATTAAATTATACATTTCTTAAATTTTTTGGTATCAAAATATATAAAATTTCAGATTGCGTTTTTTAATACATTATTATAACTATTTTTTCAATAACCTTTAATCAATAGACATTATACTAATGTATAATTGCTTTCCTTGAGGTAATTTCACTTTTAGCATTTCTGCATTTAACTCTCTAGTTTATCAGTAAGATGTACAATCTCAGGGCATTTCCTTCTACACTGAAGAATTCTGTTTAGTATTTCTTATACTTGACGTCTATTGGTAATGAATTTCTTCAATTTTTATTTGGATGAGAAAGGCTTTCATCTCTTACTGGCATCTGAAGGCATGATTACAATTCTTTGGTTGTCACTTTTGTCAGTAAGAATTCTAAATGTATATTATACCACTCTCTCCGAGTTTGCCATGCTTTTACTAAGAAATGCAGGCTAAAGCACAATGGGATTCTATTGCTGATATGTCTTTTTGTTCCTCTAGGAATGCTTTTATTTTTGTTCATTATATTTGTCCTTTGCCAATAAGATACAGATATAAAATGTCATTTGTTTACTCTTGTTTACTCTCATTTCCAGCTCCCACCTCTCTCCCACCATTTCTACTCACCCCAGTTCTCTTTCTCTATATTCAATTTATTTTTTTTGTAACCAGTGAGTTTACAAGGACCATCTGAGTTATCGTGTGGTTGGAACTATCTAGTAGAGCTTAGTGGTGCTCAGTGGTGTGTGTATAAGTGAAGACAATGACTGATCATCCAGCAGCTAAACAGGATAGAGTATGAAACCATGAGCACCTTCTGGTTCCATGACTGACTGATGACAGGTTTAGTCTTATGCAGGCCCAGTGAAAGTGGCATTGTGAGATTATAATTTTCAGTGGCCATGTCACAATCAGAAGGAAGATAGCATTTCATAGCCCTCTTCCCTATATTCTGGCTCTTATATTATTTCTTGTGCCTTTTCTACAGTGTTCCTTGATCCATAGAAGAGGTAGTATAAATGTCTTAATAAGGTTGAGCACTCAACCATCATTTATTCTCAACACTTGCCATGAGACTCTAAATTGTCCTTGCAAAGATAGGATTCTCAAATAAGTGATGAGTGTAACACTATCTCTAGGTATAAACAAATATTTAGAAGTCAGCTAGGTGCTTTGTCAGTTTAGCTATGCAACAGGAGATAAATCCCTCCTAGTATCTAAGACCCTCTTATTCATGGATTTTTGACCATCTTTATAGTACCAGGTATGAAGTAACTCTATGACTCACAGAGTCATTAATTAGATCTAAAGCAGTCTAGAGATAATTGACACAATCTGTAAGGTTTGCCTGTCAAGCCAATATTGTAGCTCATCGTGTTAACAGCTAAGTGGTACTTCTTCTTACCTAACAACCTACATAGCCATTGCCATCATGAAGAAAGCTTCCAGTTAAGTTCCAGTTTAATTTTTTTCTATGTATTTCAGTGAAGGTGTGTGAATTCTTCAATAATTTGGTCTTATCAAATAGCACCTTTGGGTAAACAAGACATACGTAAGAAACTTGTTATTGTTGATAGAGGAGTAATAGATTTCCTTAACGAAAAATTTCAAAGAGGTATCCCATAATTGAGATCTGGATGTTTTTACTTAAAAATTCATGATTTAGCAGCATCATTATTCAGTATTTATGCATGATATTTCCCCATAACACATTCTAAACTGGATTTTAAAAAAGCTTACAGAGTAGTTGCTTCTCATACGGTCCTTGTTTTGCTCAACCCTCCTCATTCTCCTGTATCTACTTTATACTCCTATCTTCTTCACTCATTAAAAATTTCCGTTTCACATATTGCCTCTTCTGAATTTTCACATTAGTTATTTTCTACTATCTTCCCTTTTTATGGCATCTCTCACCTCAGTGTACTCATTCAAGTTTTCTACATTTTATAGGTATCCAAATTAAACACACACACACACAAAAAAAAAAGATTCAAAGCCAGGAACAACATGTGAGATTAAATATGTGCTATTTATTTTTCTAATAGGTTTACTTCACTCACTGTTATTTTTAACAGATTTATCCATTTGCCTACAGTTGCCAAATTTTCAGCTTTTGAGTTGTATTAAATTTCATTTGGTATATATATCATATTTTTTATACAATCATCAGTTTGGGAGCCTCTAGTCCAATCTCATTTTTTCATAACTTTTGGAAAGGGAGCAGTGTTGAACATGAATGAGCCAAGTATATTCATATTAAGATTCATAGTCCTTTGGGTGTAGGCCCAAGAGTGATACAGATTTATAGCACAGAAGTTCTATTTCTAGCTTTTTGAGGAATCTTGACATTGATTTCCATAGTGGATGCACAGATTTACTGTTTCACCAACAGTGAAAGTATCCCAGATGATAAGATGCTTTATATAAGAGATCTTACAGACTCCACCAGGAAATTCATAGAACTAATTAGCTTTTAGGAAAGAAGTAAGACACAAAATTAACACAGTCACACACACACAAAATCAGTATGCTTTCCATAACACTCAATGAAAAACATAACAGGAAAGTAAATTAGGAAAACACTCACTTAATAGTTTCAAAGTATAAAATAAAATACCTTGAAATAAACCTAATAAAAATGTTAGAATATTCTATAAGGAAAATCTTAAAACTCTGAAGAAAGAAATTGAGAAAGAAAACACAAGATGTAAAGAACTTCCATAACTATGGATTGCCACTGATTCTTCAAAAATGTTGTAAAAAAATAGAAAAAGCAGTACTTTAAAAGTCATTGGACCTTGGGAGCTCAGTCCAGTACTCCAATGTGGGTCTCTGTCTCTATCTC